>CAXKVR010000001.1:600000-757464 GCA_964058845.1 Carex sylvatica
AGACAATCTATGTATTCAATAGGATTTGGTCCATAAGTGTGTAGAACAATTTAGACAAAAATCAAATCATTAATGGTCTGATTCTGAAATTTACAAATACAGAAAACTGTTTTTTTGGAGTCCAATGCGGGTCACTCACCTGCACTGGATCTGAGTGCAGACGCACTCAGTACTTAGTCAATTTCTGTGAACTTCAGGGCAATACAGAAAAAAGTCCGAGCTTAATACGGACGCACCGGATCTCTAGATAAGGCATAATTGTTTGACCCCTAGATGAGATGTAATTAATTATTTGATCTCTAGATAAGACATAATTGTTTAGTCTTTATGATTCCCCTACACCCTCTCCCTATCAAGCCGCACTCTCTCTAGGTAAGTACCTTCTGGCTCTCTCGCTCTTTCTGTGTTAGGGTTTAATTTGGGTTTACGCAAAAAACCAAAAATGCTTGATATTGTTAAGGTTTGAATTGGGTTTTAGATCACTGTTTGTTTTTGTGTACATTTTATCTACAAGAAAAACAGATGCTTGCTGATGGCACGTAATTGGTTGAAGGAGACCCCCTCTCCACTGTGCTGCAAAGTCCAGGAACTACATAATGGTTTCCCTCTTGATATTTTTTTTCTGGCCATGAGACCTTTTTAAGAGCAAGAAATATGAATAATGAGACCGCACTGCATGAGGCAGTGGTAGTTGGTCACAGGGATATAGTGAACAAGCTTATACTTTATGAACCTAGCTTAACAGGTACTGAAGACGCAGAAGGGGTATCTCCTCTGTACCTGGCAGCTATGACTAATGCTCTTAACATAGTCAAATCTTCAAAAGAGAAGGGCCATCCATGGTATCATGCGCGGGATCAAAAAGGAAAACTACACTACTTGTTGTTGTGCTACTGCTACAACATACAGGAATGTATTGTTTTCTGTCATGATGTTATTACTTATTCGACCAATTTCTTGCCATGATCATGTTTGGTGTTATTAGACCAAACCTTAAAGGGTTTAGGATTTAGGGTTTTCCTCTTGATATCTTTTTCTGGCCATGGGACCCTTTTAAGAGCAAGAAATATGAAATGTAAGTGTTTGACTCCTATATGAGATTTAATTATTTGATCTCTAGATAAAGCATAATTATTTGGTCTTTATGATTCTCTAACAAAGAGATTATGGAAAAAGCACTGCTAGAGAAAAGGAACGCGCGTAAGGTAAGGGTATGTGAGACAGAGAACGCTGCAATGAAGAGGAGCAGGAGGTTTGCGTGTAATAGGCAGAATGGTTGTCATGATGTGCATGGCGCTGTTCACTGTCTGGGTTTATAAAGAGAGCTCCTGTTTTGTTTTTGCTTTTTTTTTTTTTTTTTAACAGCGATTTTTGAGAATGAGCTGAATTGTGGCCCAGTGAATATCTTTACATGGAGATACTTTAAATGGAATTATATATGTTTCTATGAAAGAATTTGATTAGTATGGAAATGTTTTGGCAATTTAATTTTCATATGTAGTATACACCTGCAGCTTAATCTTTTTTTTTTTTTTTGAAAAGCCGGGCAGTGGCTGACCTGCAGCTTAATCTAACACATTTGTTTTAAAATAGACGAATTTTTCCATAAAAAAAGAAATTCTAATCTAAATAAGAAATATAGAAGATACAGAGCTACATTGATATTCCTCCGCCTACTGGCCTTTGAGAACAAAAAAAAAAAACAATACCCTCTCCTCTGTGTCGACCTTTTTTCTATAGAAGAAAAATCGGAATTGGAATCGGAATCGGTCTCTTGACCGTAGAATCCGAATCGGATAAATTGGTAGAAATTGGCTGAATTGGATCGGAAACTCAGATTTATTTGCCAGAAGTTCGTTTGTACTTAAAAAAATAGAAATAAATTGATAAAAAATAATATGTTAACAATATATGTTTAGATAAATAACTACACTCAAATATTCCACTAATATAATATAATACAAACATTCAAAAAATAATAGAGTTAATTTTAAATTAAAAATATATAAAACACACTGAATTTAAGAAATAGTAATTCATAAATAATGTGGTACAAATATAAATCAAACTACTACATAGAAAAAAATAAATTATAAAATATCGAAATATATATTCTAGCACTCACATCATTAATTGACAATACAATTATTGCAATTTATCTCAACATTAAATCCGAGTTTCTATCCCATTTAAAAAAGAAATTATAATGGAAGAGTAATTACAAAAAAAGAAACCGGATGGTCCCAATGTGGGGTAAGTCTCAAATAACGCAAGAGTAATGTAAATATTATTGTTACATTTTATAGCAATAAAGGTGATGTATTGTTGTGGTAAAGCTCTTTATTGTCACTCCAATGACTTTGTTTCAAGCCCTGCATGTCACAAATTTTTGAGAGAAAAAATATTGAGAGCTGGAACGGGTGGAACTTTAAGGAAAACAACCGTTTCGACTGAAATTTGACTGGAACCGACCGAGTCGGTCAAAATTTAACTATATCGGACCGTACCAGTTGAAATTCAATGAAAAAATCAGAATATCACATAACTCGGCCAGAAATTTAATCGGTACTGCCCGATTCCGGACCGGAACGGCTGATCTTTTCATCTATGTTTCTTTCTTGAAATCGTTAAAACACTGAAAACTTCACTTAAACTAAAACATTTGACCTTTGCAGTTTTGTCCCAACGGATAAATGCTTGAAGTATTGAGGATGAACACACTGCCTAGATTAATTATTGCAGGAAAAACGACAAGGATTAGGAAATCTAGATACTGCAAATTATTGTGGTAGAGCGTCAATAATTAAGAAGGTGATAGAGCAATTTTTTGATTCGGATGAATTACTTGACAAAGAAGTAGAAACTTTCTTCACCTTGCCATTCTAAATGGAGAAGGAAACATAACTCAGATTTGAGAACGACAGTAGGAATTTAAATTGAAAAACATCTCTCTTTAATGTAGTTTGTTGTTTTCTTTAATTTATTTGTTTTTTTACTCTCCCACTTGTTTTACGCGGTACAATATATAGACTTTCAAGGTCAATTAATTAGCTAGAAAAAAAAAATCAATTTTTGTTTCGTTTGATAAATTGATTTAGCCTGTATGGTGTGAAAACAGCTATTAGTTAGTCAGAATTTAAGGAATAAACAAACAATACGCAGCGGCGTTCTATCTAGCTACTCATTTCAAATTAATAAATTAATTTTCTCTTAGATTATTCATGAACCACGCACCCAACCTATTTTTTCTTTTCTTAAATTGTTATCAACCATAGACCTAACCTAATTTCATGAACAACCACTTTCTTAATTTTTTTTTTTTTTATGATGAAGGAATAATAGAAGGTAGTCGAGCTTTTATATATGAATCACTCTCTTAATTTATTTTGGCTATATTTAATTAATCCATAGCCAATTAACTACTGAACTTTATTTTACTAGCTTACAAAAGCTAGAAATGCTAGTCAAATAATTAAGTTGGAAAATTTTACAAAATGCTCTTCTTTTTCAAAATATAGAACAAAATGTCTTCCTTCTAAAATTCTTTACAAATTAAATGCCCTTATGGACGCCACTTGTTTTCTCTCTTTTTCCCTCCCTCTCTCTTCTCTCTATTTACTCTCATTTATTTTTTGCTTATGTAAAATATATAATTGTAATCTTATTTATGTTTTGAATAACTTTTATTTTTTATGCTTATAAATGATTTAGATTAAAAAAATTAAATGTGAAATTTTATTTGCTAAAATCATAAAGTAGTATTAGTGTACATGTAGAATATTTATTTTTGGATTTGAAGAATATTTCCAACATATGGGGTTTTTTAGAAATTATTATAAGACATGGTATTAACTTATTTTATAAAATCTAACATATAATTTTTTTTAACATACTACATTTTATCTAGTTTATTTGGTATAAAATTTCATATTCCTGATTTTCACAATTATAAGAATTTTATCAATCACGTGTTAAGAATAATTTAGTGAGATACTTATACTTCAATAAAAATATATTAATTATGTTTCTTAAGAAATAAATAATCAATGCAAGAAATAATGACAACAGCTTTGAATCAGTTACAATGCATGTAATACAACTCGCCAGTAAATACATTATTTATGGTGAAAAATTAAAAACTAAACTTTGCTAAATCTGATGATTAATTGGATCAGATATGCACTTCGAATGTGTAAAAAATGTATCATAAACCATCAACACCACTCATTTCTATAGTATTCGAACTTAATATTTCTTGCATTGGTTATTTATTTCTTAATTTTTTAAGATTATATATCATATACATAATTAGTATATTTTATTGAAGGATAAGTACCTCACTAAATTGTTCTTAACATGTGATGTGATAACATTTTTATTAGTTGTGCAAACTAAAAATATGAAATTTTATACCGAATAAACTAGATAAAATGCATATGTTAATAATATTTATATGTTAAATTTTATAAAATAAGTTAATACCATATCTTATAATAATTTTTAAAAGACCCATATGATGAAAATATTCTACATATACGTTAATATTATACTTTCTGATTTTAGCACATAAAATTTCACACTTATATTTTTTATTCTAAATCATTTATAAACATAAACATAAAAAGTAAAAATTATTCAAAACCAGAATGAAATGACAATTGTATATTTTACTAAGCAAAGAATAAATGAGAGTAAATATCAAGGAGTGAGGGGGGAGGGGAAGAGAGGGAACAAGTGGGGTCCACAATGACATTTTGTTAAGAATTTTGAAAAGAGGATAATTTGTTCTATGTTTTAAAAAAGAAGGGCACTTTGTAAAATTTCCCAATTAAGTTTCATTTGATACCCACAAAAATAGCAAATTTACGTATATATATCCCTATGAAATTCGTAATATCATATTTACTCTAAAACTTCCTACTAAAATGACAAGGTCAATTATTAAATGATCAGCAATCTTATCCAACGATCCCAACTAAATTTTGGGGGAACTTCATGTATAGCCCTCAAAAACATTGAAATTATGTATTTTCTCCTCGAAAATTCGTAATATCATGTATATTTACCCTTGTAAATTTCAAAAACTCACTAATTTACCCATTTATTGACTTTTCTATTAAAACTTAATTTAAATTTATATAATAACAATTTTTCCCTTTATTAAAAAATAATATGTAGCATGTTTAAGAAAAATGCCAGGCTTCTAATTGGATGGTTTATGAAGGCAAATGGGTAATTTCTACTTTTGATGCTCCTTCATCGTCATATTAGAAGACTGGTATTTTTCTAAAACAAGTTATATATTTTTATTTTATAAAGAGTAAAATGAAAACTTTATAAAAACATGAGTTTTAATAGAAAATATAATAAATGAGTAAATTTGTGAGTTATTCAAATTTAGAAGGGAAAATGTTATTAAAAACTATGTTATTTCAAAATCTTTGAGGGCTATACATGAAATTCCCCTAAAAATTTAAGGGGCAATTTTACATATATCTCTGAAAACATTCAAAATTACATATTACCCCTCATAATATCATATTTGCACTTCTAATTTTCAAAAACTTACAATTTCATTCAATTTATTGATTTTTCTATTAATACACATTTTAAATTTATAAAGTACGTACCAATTTTGACCTTCATTAGAAAATATAAAATGTGTAATATGTGTAAGAAAAGTATTTTTTGATCTAACTGGTTGGTTTTTAGGACATATGATACATTTATCTACTTGTGACACAGATATAGTGGAACTTAGGGATACATTTGTTTGTGCATCACAAATTAGAAAATGAATCATTTTTAATTACAACTGACCAATTAGAAAACTTAATATTTATCTTTAGCATGCAATGTATTTTTATTTTTTTTTGATAAATGATAAATGAGTACTCTATAAATTTGAAATGAGTTTTAACAAAAAAGAGTCAATAAATTGAATAAATTTGTTAGCAAATTTGAAGGATACACATGGTATTATGAATTTTATAGGGCAAAATGCATAATTTTGAAGTTGTTGAGGGGTATACATAAAATTATCCCTTAAAAAAATTAGTAGGAAGCGTTAGATTTAAGTGCTTGTCATTTAATAATCGACTTTGTCTTAACGCGCGTCCTTGAAATATATTCATATCGCTTGGTCATCACTCATTACGTATGAAATATTCTCATTTTTTTTTTTGGTAAAATGAAATATATACTATGAATATATTCGATTGATTTAAATCGTTGAGAAGCGATTATTGGATAATATTCCTTTAAATGTCTATTTTAGTTAAGGATTTGTACAATTTTGAGTCATATCTTGTGTCAGTCAATTAATCCACCTAATAAAAAACGTTGTGTTTTTTATCTCTATTTGTTTATTTATATCGTACTTCAACTAGATCTGTCCTCGTCATGGCGTGACGAAGACAATGACGACCTTTGCAAGTCTCATGTTGTCTCTACATTAATTATTGATCATCTAATATTCTAATTGAGACAAATTATATGAATTGTCGGTGATATAACAAAACAAAAACAATATAGATATCACGAAAGTATTAATTTACATAAAAGATATTACAAAAACTTGTAGTACTGTAACAATTTAATTATAGTGGCTCTAGAAAATTTGCTACATCTAAAAAGGGATTAACAGTATATAAAAAAATAAAATAAAAGAAGTAAAATGCAATTAATAATATATTGGTATGTGATGATCAGCAATATCAGCAACAACACACCTTATAAATTTTTTAAAATGTTGTATTCATATTAGTATTAAATCAAGGAGTGAAAAATTGAAGTATAAAAAACAAATAATGCATTAAAATGCACGTAAATATCTTCATTTTGTTTAACAATTAACTTGATACTAAATGAATTCATAATTCATAAAAAAAGATCGGTTTAAACGGTTTGAATTCATAATTTATCATTTGAAGCCGATTTGATGGGCTTTGTATAACCAAAAGCATATAGACTGAAATGCTACTAGAAGCGTATCATCCGAATTCTATGTGTGTGTGTGTGTGTGTATTATATATATAGAGAATGACCAAGCTCAAAACGATTTTCAAAGTCCAAAAATTCGATCCAAACCATTAGATGTTGAATCTATATTAAAATGTGCTTGGAGACCAAATTTTACATTTTTAAATTTTCTTTTACTATTTATTAAGATGGTTTAAAAATCGTTGTTTTTATTAAAATTCTAAACCATTGAAAAACAACGATTTTCAAACCATCATATCATAATAAATAATAAAAAAATTCCAAAAAATATAAAATTTGGTCTCCAGGCACATTTTAATATAGATTGAACATCTAATGGTTGGGATCAACTTTTTGGACTTTAAAAATTAAAAAATCGAGTTAATTGTTCCAAAAGCTAGGAAAAAATATTTTGAGCTCAGCCATTCTCTCTCTCTCTCTCTATACACTATATACACACAAACACACACACACACACAAACACATATACATATACATAGAGATAGAGTCCGCTCATATGTTTTCAGTAGCATTTCAATCCATATGTATCCAGTCCAAAATACATCTGATCAGCTTCAAACGAAAACACTCAAACCGATCTCTTTCAAGAGAGGTTCATGCATTTCATGTAATTTTTTTTAATAAAGTTAATATCAAATCAAGTGGTAAAAAAATTAAAATTTTGTGCGCATATATGATGCATTATTGGTATGTCAAAAAAAATATCCTTCAAAAATCATAAAAAGTAGTAAAATAATTCTAAAAATAGTAAAAGTTGGTATTTTTATGAGTTCAATATATATATAACCCTTTTAATTTACTGAGCTACATAACTCGGCATTTTGAATATTTTTTTTAGTTTGATCCGTAGGAATTTCGGCTGAAGTGTTTGCAAAAGCATATTAGTCACAGGATTAATATATATTTGTTATTTGTGTAATTAAATTATAGATGCTATCAACGCAATGTTATCATAACCGGATTGGAGGTCGACCCGGTAAAGTTTCGGGTCACCGGTTCATTGGTTAGATCAGTGGGACGTCAACTGGTTCAACAGTTGATTTTTTATATGTATATATTTTTTAGATGTGAGTATAATAATAAAAAAAAAAAAATATATTGAAAATTGACACATACATATTAAGTAATATAATATAAAAATAAATTCATGAATTAATCAAAAGTTTCTCCCACAAATATAATAAAACTACTCATTTTATCAACAAATGACAAAATGATTTGTTTTTAGGGAGAGAAACATATATCATTTTAATATTTTAAATTTTTGTACGATAAGTTTACTAAAACATTAAAGATATATAAATTTAGGGCTTTCAATATCAAGTATTGCAAAAATATAAATATATAGATAAGTTCAAGTTCAAGTTCTTGAATAAATAAATTGGACTTTCATTTCATAAAAATGTTAATAATAATATAATAGCAAATATTGTTTCAAGGTGTGTTTATGTACGCGTTATTATTTGTATATGAATATTGGGGTGTATATAATTTTTGATTAACTTTGTTATAATATCTAAAAGAATAGGGTCTTCAATAAAAATTATATTAGATGAGAGAAAAGTATGCATTTCTTTTGTCCCGACATGCGACTTAAAGTGCATCTAGACTATAGTCTAGTTTATTACTCCAGAGCACATGTGACCTAGTGTTTTTCCTCTTTATTGACCCATTTAAACCAAACTGTGGATTCTTTGATTTATTGGGTCCGGTTTTAGATAAAAACCGGCCGGTTTAATTGAAAATATCCGATTTTAATGCACATCCGATCTAAACAACAAACCAAACTGGAAATAAGTCCGGTTTCGGTTTTAAAAACAGTGTATCAACATATTCGATAATAATCGTTATTAATTTGTTTCTTTATACCGTGTTATCTTTATTGGTAAGTATAAGATTTCAATAAGACTAACTTTATATGAGTATGCAAAATATCTCCACCAATTTGTAACGTATCTATTGATACCTTTAATTAGGGTTGCAAACAAATTAAACCGAATCAAACTTAACTCACTTCGAGTTTGAGTTTGAGTTTGAAGCAATTTCGAACCAAACTGGTTTAAAATTGAAGCCGGGTTTCGAAATGCGAAGAAGAGTTCGATTTGGTTTGCTAATAGTTCTAATTGAGATGAATTGGAGCAGAATCACCATTCCTTTGATATCGCTTTCATAACTTTGAGCGAGAGAGAAGAACGAGCGAGGGAGAAGAGCAAGCGAGAGTGAGTTTGAGGGAGAGGAGTAGTGAACTAGTGATAGTTGCTAATGAATGGTTCACGAAACAATTTCGGATCGAGTCAAACTCAGCTTGAGTTTGAGTTCGAATCAATTTTGAACCGAGTTAGTTTGATTTATTTCAGAACGAACTTCAATTGAGTGAGTGAATTGTGAAATTTTTTTCGAATCGAACTCAATTGAATCACGAGCTATACAAGTTTTTCTTTACCAGCACTACATCTAACTCTAATTATTTATTAACAAGACTTGAAGGCCGTCAACGTTTTAAAAGTTATGATAAGCCTAAATCAAGTTCTATTAGTCATATCTGTATAAGTATCCAAGCTATAGCACCTCAAGGATTATACATGTACACGTGCATTTGATACCAAGGAATATAACTTTAATTAGCACCATTCTTAAAGAAAATTTTATCGGGTTTGGCCCGACTAGGACCCACACTACTACAAATATGATAAGCATACACTGTGTACACGTTTGCTCAAAATTTTAATTAAATGTGTCCAAAACAACAAAACACTATTTTGAAACTTTACTCCAACATTTATACACAGGCTCTAATAAAGAGCTTTGTATAAATATGCTTCAAGATTCATACACAATTCTTTATTAAAAGAACCATGTACAATTGAACCAAATTGTCGATTTTTTTTTATTAAAAACCGTATAAAAATGTTGAGGTGCATTTTTGGACACGCGTATATAAATGCTCCAAGTGCTTCTCAAATTTTTATTCTGTTATTTATTAAGATATCTGACATATATAAGAAATTAGGAATTTTGAATTAGGTGGAATATTCGACAACGTCACATGCAACTTCATGTATATATGCTGTTTATCATCCTCCATACTAAGAAACTACCTACTAAGTTGCACCTGAATCATAGAACATATATAGTTAATTAATTAATGGCATGAATGACATAATTAAGAGGAATGCACCTACAAAGGCTTTTGACATGATAACTTTCTCATTGGCATTACTTTCCAACATGATCCAAATCACCTACACCTACTCAAAATAACATCCATATTCCATACCGTGTTTGCCTCATATTCTTTTTAGCATTATTGGTCATGTTATACCATGGCACGTTGAACTGTAATTAATTAAGAAGACTTAAGGCCGTCTACTCTTTTGAAGTCATGATAAGCCTTAATCTAGTTCTATCAGTCATATATAAATAGTACATGTTCACTTGATACCAAGAAAATTTAACCCCCTTTATCTTATCTCCAAAAGACTAAGACACCTAATGTTGACTATGGCAAGATTATCCTATATTCTAAATAGGCACCCAATTAATTAATTTTGACTCGGTTGAAGTATTCTACTTCCTGATCGAGTTACAGATTTGCACGCAACTGCACTTACGAACAGCTATTAATCTCTCTTAATTAGTATGCTTTTTCTTTTGTCTTATCTTAATTAGTTAACTTATTTATTTTTAGTTGGAGTTGGTGTAGGTCCTTTTGTATATATTCAAATAGAATCAATAACAATTGAATTACTTTTTATAAATACCAACCTACTAGCTAGGCTACTACAGTTTTATCCCTAAAATATAAAGAGGTCATTTTCATCAAAGAATCACTCTCCTAATTAATTTGGTTATTTAATTAATGCATTGTCAATTAACTATACCTTATTTTACTAGCTTACACTCTGATATTAATGGTATGAATGAGAAGAATGTGTTGGAACCTTATTGTTACACATAAACAGTTCAATTCAATATGCCACTATTGATCTACCTATGCCAAAATGGCCATCATGCAAAATTCTTCAATTCTTAGGGAGCAGACGCAATACCTGACTCTATTAACATGTTTATGCAAAGCTTCTCTCAAAAGCGGTTGATGAACTTGTGAGACAGCGGCAAGAAAACCTTCGTATCGATGTAGAGGTTGAAGCGTCAGCAGCCTCCTTAGTAATAGGATGAAACCTTCCAAAGCTATAAGATTGCCCTTGTGAGATCGTGTTCACAATTCCTTAATGATCTCACCTCTCTATTCTTTAATGGGGAGAAGTAGAGGATGCCACAGAATTGACTAGATGACGGTTAGAAAATTCTGCAACTTTTCGTATATTCTTGTGCTTTGGGGACCAACCTATTTATAAATATGAGGAGTAGGCATATTGCCAAATCCTAACCCTAAATCGATTTTCTGGCCACATGCCAACTTAAAAAAATATTCATGAAAAAACGTGCAGCTGCAGCAAAATCCGTGCAGCAGCTGGAGAATCGGTTTCCTTAATTGCAAATTTTAGAATCAGTCCATCAATAATTTGATATTTGCCTAAATTGTTCTATACATTTGTGGACCACATCCTAATGAATATATTGATTGTCTATTTTCTAATTATTTGATCACTTTAATTGACAACCATATATGACAGCAAATAATGCATAATTAGATTACATATATACTCAATATTGACATTAATAAATCCAACAGAATGGACCTAGAAAAGCTGGCCAAATTAGTCTTCATCTAATTTGAAAAAATATAGTAGGAAGCGTAACTTGATTGCTGAGGCCTCGTTTTGAAATGAACCTTAACTATTTGAAATATATTCATATGCATCATGTTTTAGGTATGAAATATGCCAAGGAATATTTCTTTTTTTTTTGATGGTTGACGACAATTGTCGTCAACAAATATATTGATAAAAAAAAAAAAAAAATTATTTACAAACTTGTTTTTGTAATAAGAGAGACTGCAGTTATTCTCATAATTACAAATAATAGCCACAGAGACCCTCTCTCTTGGCCCCCCTACATGATGCCAAGATAACAAAAATAACAGAAATTACATACTAGTCCTCCATCTCTCAATTTCCATAGCTGTGTCATTTATGAGGCAATGGACAACTCTTCTCTTATTTAAAAAGAACCTTTTGTTCCTTTCCCTCCATAGTGCCCAAGCTCCCGCAGCCCACAGGATATCCCATAGTACTTTTTGTGTGCCTGAAAGGCATCTCCTCATATCAAACCATACGCTTTGTATGTCCACTCCTCCGAATGCCCTCAAGTTGTACTGTGCCAGTAGCCCTCTCCAAAATCTCTCCGCATATGTACATTCTCACATAATATGGTCTCTTGTTTCTATTACATCCTCTGTAAGTAAATACATCCTGCGTCAAAATTTTTCTATCCAACATTAGCCAGATGTAAATTCTGACTTTCATTGGGACCTTTATCTTCCATAATGACCTGTGATACGGAGATAAGATCCCTGTATTGTGCAACCCTTTATATGCAGAGGAGCAGGAAAAAGTTCCTGAGCTAGTCCATCTCCATTTTCTCACTCCTCCCTGTAAAATTGTCGAGGCCGAATAGAAATGTTTCATGCCTGCCAATTCCTTGATGAAAAAAGAAGCCGTGTTTCCCAATGCCTCTAACTGTGTAGCTGCAGTGACTCCATACAACGTGTCCATTGTTTTTGCCCAGAGGCCTTCCGTATTATTGTCAATAGCCCACAACCATTTGACTAATAATGCATCGTTCTGACAGCTTAGATCAATTATGCCTAATCCTCCATTTTCTTTTAAGTTGCAGACTCTTCCCCAATTGACCAGGCAATTAATCCCTTTGCAAGCCTCCGTACCCTTCCATAGGAAGTTCCTTCGCATTTTGTCGATATGCCGGATAACCCCCACTGGTATCTTGAATGCTTGCATGTAATGCAGAGGCATTGCTGATAATACGGCCTTTATCAATGTAATCCTGCCCCCATACGATAGGAAATTTGAGGTCCATCCCTCGAGTCGATGCTGCACAGCAAGAAGCATCGGTTGATAGTCAATCTTCCTTGGTTTTCTAACCGTTAACGGTAATCCCAGATATCTTATTGGCAATGTTGTCTGAGGTGATCCAATAATTGGCTGAATAACCTGTATTAGGTTCTGTGGTATAGCAATAGGTACGAAATTGCTTTTCCCCCGGTTAATTTTCAGCCCTGATAGGTCTGCGTATACCTGCAGCACATGGCTAATTATTTTTAGCGTCTGTGGATGTGCTTCACATATGATCAATGTGTCATCTGCATATTGTATCGTTTGTGGTGGAAACCTTACCGGGTGCGGCATTAGAGGCAAAACATTGTGCATGAACCTGCTCAAGGAGTCAGCGACTAAGATAAATAGCATCGGGGATAGCGGGTCTCCTTGGCACAGTCCCCGTTTGTGTTTGAAATATCTTGTATGATCGCCATTCACTCTTATTGTGGATGAAGAGGTGCCTAATATGCTTAACACAGAGGATAGCCAACCCGGTGGGAATCCCCTCTCAATTAGCAGGTTTGTGAGAAAACACCAATCGATGGTGTCAAAAGCTTTCTCGAAATCCACCTTATAAAGGATTGCCGGTAATTTGTTCTTCGAGCAAAAGTTAAGGTACTCTCTAGCCGATAAGAAAGATTCCATCAATGATCTTCCTTGCACAAACGCCGTTTGATTATGTGCAATCAGGCTGTTTATGTGCGGTTTGAGCCTGTTGGCCATTACCTTTGTGGCAATCTTAGCCACCGTATTTATGACACTGATCGGTCTATAATCCGACACTCGACCCGGATTTGGTTTCTTAGGAATGAGCGTAATTGCCGCTTTATTTAGGCACCCCAAGTTGATATTGCCTTTTGCAAATTCCTTTAGAAGATCCATAATATCTGCCTTTATTATTTGCCAAAAAAACCGATAAAACTCGATTGGAAACCCATCCGGACCGCTCGCCTTCCCCCCCCGGCATTTCATTTATTGCTCGCAGTACCTCTGTCTCTGTTATCTCCTCGTCTAAGATGAGTAATTCTGTGACATTATGAATTTTATAATAAATATGTTATAATGACTGATTGAATTAAGGCGTCAAGAATCGAAGTATAAATATAGAAAAACAGTCCAGTGCGGATGGATGACCCGCACTGCGGTGGCTTCACCCGCACTGGGACAAGTTCCTTAATTAACTTCTGAAATTTTTCTGGGTGCGGATGGTAGTGCGGATGGGAAGCCGCACTGCGGGTGAGTTCTGTACTTTTCTGAATTTTTCGCCAAGTCCTGAATGCGGATGGTATCATCCGCACTAGCCTCAGTGCGTCCGCGCTAGGCTCGGACATTTTTTCTGCGTCGTGAGTGCGGCTGGACGGATCCGCAGTGCGGATGATCGGTCCGCACTGGGGTGTGTTGCTATTTACGCAGTAAATGCGGCTGGAGGGATCCGCAATGCGGATGATTGGTCCGCACTGGGGTGTATTTTTGCTGTTTTTGCCATTTCTGAGGGACTTATTCGCAAAATGGATAAAATAAACATCTTCTCTCTTTCTCTTTTTAATAAATAAAATTTTACATAAGGGCCTATTTGTAATAAACATTTTCAAGTTTGGTAATATTAATAAAGTTGGAGGGTTTATTTGCAAAATTCCAATTAAATATCAAATCCATTCTTCTTCTCATTTCATTTCCACCGAATAAATTAAGAAGAACGGGATAGCTAGGGTTGGCCGAAGAGCAAAAAGGGAAAGAGAAAGAGAGAGAGAAATCGAGCGCGGAATCTGATCGAACTGACCGGAAAATCGAGATTCGAGCTGAATTGACGATCCTTGATCGATTAGAAAGCTTCAATTTGGTATATCTTTCTCCCTTGTGATTTCTTGAAAACCCTAATTTATTCGATTTATTCGATTTGTCATGATTTCGGTTAAAAATTTGTAATTAGGGTTTCGTAATCGAGTTCTAGCTCGATTAGTTGTTACTTTGTGATAATTGATCTTCCTTTTCTGTTGGAAACCCTAATTCAATTGATTTGTTATATTTTGGTGAAATTCGAAGTCGAATTTGATTTGAAACGTTATAACTCGATAATCGGATTGATTTGCTTGTGGAATTTGGAATTGAACTAGGGTTTTGGGGTTGGGTTTATGGAAATGAATTATGGTATTTGTGTGTGAAATTTGGGAATTAATCGAGTTATAACTTCGTAAAACATATCGATTCATGTTGTTTATTCAGAACTACCGATTGAATTGGAATTCGAATTAGGGTTTGGTAATGGTGTTAATTATCAGATATTAATCGAACGCGTTAATCAAATTTAACGTGTAAAAATAGGTGGTAATCATACGAGGCAAAGGATTTCTGGGTCGTTCGAGACGCCTGAGCCTTAGTCGAGCACGCTATTACTCAGGTGCGGGGTTTCTGGACTTGTTTGATATTTTATATTCAGAAATTAAACTGTGTTTTGATTTATATGCATTGCATTGCCCAAATAAAGTGAAACTCGAATTGTTTAATCTGATTGATTTGCATGCTGGTATGGTTATTATTTGTGTTGATCTGAATGATCTGATTTTGGAATTAAAGTCACCGTGCTTTATATCACCATCGGTTGGTGGATATGGTATTATGGTCATCCACCGTGATGACGTCACTCAGGGAGTGAATCCGGATTTGTCAAAGTTTATGCATGGACGTTTGACGCCCAGTGCTCTAAAGCTTTAGATCGTCTGGCCCTCGGCAGTTCCCAGTACCGGTTGGGACGAGGGGTAAGTGACTTTGTATTATGATTTTGGTTATGGGTGACTGTGTATCGGAGGCATTACCCAGGGGGTAATGCGTTTGGATGGTCAATTGGATTTATATGGATTTTCCGGATATGAATTGGAACCAGACTTTTAATTAAACAGTTAAGCCTGTAACTACAGATGAGTGTCATGAGAAAAGGTTTTACCTGGTACAGCCGTCTGTAGGTGTCTGTAACCCTACAGATGAGTGGGAACGAATTGGGGTCCAGTTTGGTGGAACATCTGTAGTTACTACCAGATATTCTGAAATCGAGTTAAACCAAATATTGTGTGCTTGAATTTCATTTTGGCAATTCCTGAATTGTGATTTCATTTGGATAAATGTTGTCGGGTTTGTGCATTTATGTTTATATATGATTATAAACTGATCTGAGCTTTATTTGCTTTTTATTTTTGAGTATAATCTTTGATTGCAAGTCCAGGGATGATTTGTGGCAATTTATCGCACTGAGAATTCAATTCTCATCCCCTCTTTTGGGTTAATTTTTTAGGTACCGGTTCGACGGATCCGAGAGAGACACGAGGTCGGTAGGCCTGGTTTTCACCGCTGCTTAGTTGTCTGGTATTTTGACATTAGAGACATGTATATATTTATGTTTTGATTGTATATATATATATTCTCTATGTCATCCTGTGATGCGTATCCATCGAGATACGGGTTTTGTATGATATTACCTGACCAGTTGGGATTTGTGAACTGTTTTTCTTAGTTATTTGTTGTGTTGTTTGATTGTGTTTTACTTTCTATTATATCGTAATTGCCTTGTAGGCATACGGGCAACCGTATGTCTACGGCAGGAAGCACCTGTCGCGCCTCGTGGGGCCGCGGGGTGTGACACATGTGCTTAAGTTCTAACCAGACCTTAAACTTAAGGCTCATTGGGTACCCGTTTACTGCTGGGTTCCACGGGAAAGGCACGTAACCGAGTTCTTGTAGCGGTTTGGAATATGCTAGAAGGAACCGTGTTCTATCATAGCCCGGTGGTAGGAAGAGAAGGTATTGAGCACCCGACATGTGCGTTAACGGGTATGGGTAGTCGGAGTTGGTCGTAACCATGAGTGCCGATTGGAGAATGTTCGTGGTGTGTGTGGATCGTAGTCGTGCATCAATTACAATTGCCCTATTAAGCTCCAGCACATCTTGCTTCATCTTGTTCGTTTCTGGAACAAAAACCAAAGCCATTTTCGGTCGGTTTGGCGGTAACTTCGAATCTCCCATGTTACCACGTGGTACAAGCGGATCAAATCGCAACTGTGCGGACTGGAGTCCAATAGTGCACTGTTTCGCCTCGTGGCCCTTACCTCTACACTTCGCACACACTCGCTCGTCACTCTTGCAGACCTTTTGGTCGTGACCTAACTCTAGACAATTGTAACAGCGGTTCCGCCATAGGCGGTGAGCCGGGTCTGGTGGCACCGGTAGCTCAACCGGTGGTGTCGTGGAGCTGTTTGGGGGGGGGTGGGTTTATGGGCCAAGGGCATTGGTCCAAGAAATGGGGCCATGGGGGAGATTGAAAACGTTGAGATGAGAAAGCAAAAGGTTGTTGAAGGTTTTGGCCCACCTGTTGAGCAACCTGTTGAGCATATGAGAGCCCCTGTGGAGCTAAACGGTTTGAAGGGGGGGGGGGGGTTAAATGAGCATTGAAAGGTGGCTGCATTGAATTGCTTGTCATTAAATGCTCAGAAGATGATTGGCTGAAAGAGTTAGGTGTGGGTGTGGAACGATAAGGAGAAAGAGTTTTTGTAGAGGTGGTTTGTAGTGGAGCTCCATTAATGGATTTAAATGCTTGAGGGGATAGTCTAGGAAATAGATTAGCCATCGTACTGTAGTTTTTAATGCCATTGACATAAAGTTTAGCATTATTGTCCTTATTAGTTATGTTAGAAAACTTACCTGTCCCTTGCCGGTGCTGCATTTGAGAGTTTTGCCTTGGGATGGAGCTTGTTTTGTGGTGATGTTGGCTTGCATTAATTGCGTTTTGTCTTGGAAAGTTTGCCTTTCTCTGTCGCGTGCTTGCATTGGCGGTGTTGTGTCTTGTAAGGTACCCATAGCTCTGACGTCCCTGTAGGTCGCCGTTCCTTTGGAGCCGTGAGTAGCCATAAGTTGCAGCCTGACTAGCAGCACGCTGCTTCTTTTCCTTCCTAGTGAGTACCTTGAACCACCCATCGCCAGTGGAGATCGCCTTTTTCATCGCCCCCTTCTTTGCAGAATTTACAAGGAATATTTCTTTTATATCTTGGTATGATGATATATTTTAATTACAACGGTTTGGAAATGTAGACTAATTGGTGAGTGTTTAATTGCATTTAGATCATTTTTAAGAGGCTTGAATCGATGTCAAGTGAGTTTGAATGATTTGCAATTTAAAACAAGTGAAACAAAACTGAGACAGAAAACCATGCATGATCATGTCAGAGTGCTAGCTCCTGGTTCCAGTGTGAACGGAGCTGACAATGAATTCAAACCACCTAAGGTAACACAACAATTTTGTTTAGATCCGGATTTTCCAATCAAAATTCACACGAATGAAGGGACCTGTGCATTCCACCTCAGGCTGGATTTGGCCGGATTCTGATCGGACGGTCTAGATCTTAACAAAAATATTCTGTTACCTCAAGGATATAGACTCGCCGACCATGGGTCCCATTAGGCTGAACAACTGACCCAATTACTTCGGAACTTGTCATAAAGCACAATTTAAATAAGTATATATGTTCTAGTTATATATCAAAAGCTCTCTCTTCTCTACACAGATATAAAATATCTAACACCTAAATAATGATTCTAGTGAGAATCGGATCTTGACAGAAGGTGCTCGGTTTATGTTGGCACGCAAGTTATGTGTTCGCACGACAAGTCCAATCTTACCATGGTTTTCTCTCTCAGCATATTCAAAGAAAAATAATACCATGCTAGTATTCATGAAACGCCAAATTATAAAAGAAACCATGCAAAAAATCTTACGCTTCTGTTCTAAGATTTAAATCTCATTTTCTTACACTTTCAACCTAAACCCTTCCTTTTATATATCAATTAGAGCGCTTTCCAATTGGTCATTCTTAACATCAGTTAGGTTGTTTTCTCAGTGATCCCATTCAATGTCAGTGACGGTGTTTTCCCACCGATGCTTCCGATTTGCAAATTAAGATGTTTTTTTTTTCACTTGCAAAAATGGAGAGGTCATTTGTCTAATGTCTATTCAGTTTGAGGGGAGACGATGAGGAATACTTCTTAATGTTTTATTCCTACTCATTGAAAAATGATAAGTTTTTTTTTTAAGGTTGAACAATGATATGTTATTTTGAACATATTTTGTTTTTTAATTGATTTTCATCATAAGAAGATTTTTTTTTTTTTTGAAGTAAAGTTGGAGAATAAGGCTTCAAACTTTAAACATTTATAAAAAAAAATTCAGTTGGATTTCGATCTAGCGTCTCATGTCATAAAAAGGGAAGCGAGGCGTGTCCTACGGGCATCAGATCCAAATGTGATTCGATGCTCACTCGGAACCATCGATTTGCTTTATAATTCGTGCGTACCTCTTCAATATTCATGTATGCTGCTTCAATAGTTGTGCGGATCAAGGGCACAAAAAATCATGAAGCGAATCAACAGTTCTGAACGGAGATCAGATCGATTTGGTCCGATGCCCATTAAACGAGCCTCGCTTGACATAAAAAGAGATTGCTAGATTAATTTTGTTTATGATTTTTCCTCTTCTGTATATTTTTTGATGAAACTCTTCTGTATATATATCTATAGATCATGAGCCATATCTTCTATCATCTAACATAATACAATTATTTTTTCTCTTTTCTGTATATATATTTTCACCAAATGAGATGAATATATAGTCTAGGCAACTACGTTGACTATAGGAGAGCTAGATAGAGATTCACGGCAATGAAACAAAAATTGTTTCCTTAGACGATATAACTTTCTCATTTATTTTTAGTTTAAGGCTTACATATATAATTGTTATTATGTATATGTCATTAATTTCAATTTTAAACTGCAAAGAACTTGAGTTTACAGTAACTGTTTTTATTGCCCAAACAGAGGAATTTTTTTTATAAACCATAAATAATTAAATGAAATTTACGATATCAATATGATTGAATTTTTTTTTTTAAAAACCATAAGTAACGAACGGACCGTTCGGTCTCACAGCTGCCTTTTCCCCAGACCGAACTGACTGTTCGGTCTCAACTTTTTTTTTTCGTTTTTTCCAATTCTTTTTCAATTTTTCACGATGGCTACACAATTTTTGCCACAGAAGATCCGGGCTTATTTTCTCCAGACCGGACGGACTGTTCGGTCTCTATTTTTTTTTCTCTAGACCGGACGGACCGTTCGGTCTCTATCTTTTTTTCTCCAGACCGGACGGTTGGTTCGGTCTCTATTTTTTTTCCTTTTTCTATCCAACCCGTGGCTCTCTCCTTCTTCTTTCTTCCTTCTCTCTGCATGCCTCCTTTTTCATTTCTTCTTTCTTCCTTCATCTAATTTTTTTTTAACTCTCATAATTAATGTGATTTTTATTCTAATCACATAAGCCATGTTTGGTTGTGAATTAAGAGGTGGAGTAAACCCCTTACTCCACGTTTAAGGAGTCAAACGAGAAGTAAAATAGAAGGAGTAAGATGAAGTAAGAGGTGAGCTAAACCAGAGTAACTTGCTCCACCTTGAGAGGTGGTTTAGCTTACTCCACCAAACATGATTAACTTACTCCACCTTACCTTGGAGTAAGCAATTTACTCCGGATTAAAGTTACTCCACAACCAAACATGACTATAAGTTTGTTTATTTTTGAAAGAAGAACAATAAAAGTTTCAGATCTACAAATTTCGTTAGGTATGTATTTAATTCTTTTATTTTTGTTAAATAATCCCTAATTATTAATAAATAATTAGAATAAATTATTTATGTTATAATTGTAGTATAAATAAATAGTTTATGTGTAATTTTTTCTTTTTGTAGTATAAATAGTTTATGTGTATTTTTTTTAGTAATATAAATAGTTTATGTTGGAATTGTAGTATAAAAATATAGTTTATGTACTAATTTATTTGCATGTAGTTTTTTTTAGTGTAGATGCATGTAGTAATTGTTGAATGATTTTTTTATTTGCATGGTTTATGTAGATGCATGGTTTACGTGAATGTAGTATTTTTTGGATTATTTATTTCGTAATTATGTAGATCCATGGTTTATTTGCATATAGTTTTTTTTTATTGTAGATGCATGTAGTAATTGTTGAATTATTTTTTTATTTGCATGGTTCATGTAGATGCATGGTTTATGTACATGTAGTTTTTTTTAGTGTAAATGATGCATGTAGTATTTTTTGGATTATTTATTTTTGTAATTATGTAGATTCATGGTTTATTTGCATATAGTTTTTTTTAGTGTAGATGCATGTAGTAATTGTTGAATAATTTTTTTATTTGAATGGTTCATGTAAATGAATGGTTTATGTGTATGTAGTCTTTTTTTTTAGTGTAGATGATGCATGTAGTATTTTTTAAATTATTTATTTCATTATTATGTAGATGCATGGTTTATTTGTATGCAGTTTTTTTTAGTGTAGATGCATGTAGTAATTGTTGAATGATTTTTTTATTTGCATGATTTATGTAGATGCATGGTTTATGTGCATGTAGTTTCTTTTAGTGTAGATGATGCACGTAGTATTTTTTTGGATTATTTATTTCGTAATTATGTTGATGCATGGTTTATTTGCATATAGTTTTTTTTTTATTGTTGATGCATGTAGTAATTGTTGAATGATTTTTTTATTTGCATGGTTCATGTAGATGCATGGTTTATGTGCATGTAGTTTCTTTTAGTGTAGATGATGCACGTAGTATTTTTTTGGATTATTTATTTCGTAATTATGTTGATGCATGGTTTATTTGCATATAGTTTTTTTTTATTGTAGATGCATGTAGTAATTGTTGAATTATTTTTTTATTTGCATGGTTCATGTAGATGCATGGTTTATGTGCATGTAGTTTTTTTTAGTGTAGATGATGCATGTAGTATTTTTTGGATTATTTATTTCGTTATTATGTAGATGCATGGTTTATTTATATGCAGTTTTTTTTAGTGTAGATGCATGTAGTAATTGTTGAATGATTTTTTTATTTGCATTGTTTATGTAGATGCATGGTTTATGTGCATGTAGTTTTTTTTAGTGTAGATGATGCATATAGTATTTTTTGAATTATTTATTTCATAATTATGTAGATGCATGTTTTATTTGCATGTAGTTTTTTTTTAGTGTAAATGCATGTAGTAATTGTTGAATGGTTTTTCTTTTTAGTGTAGAATGAATGTTAATATTTGATTGGGTTTGCATGTAATGCATGCTAATATTGAATTGGATTTGCATGTTAATTTTTTGTATGTATTTATTTAGATTGTAGTGAAAAATGGAAGGTGAAATGCAAGGTGAAGAACCTTTATTGTAGTTGCCTCATGCACAACATCAATCACATGCGGCGACTGTAACGGTATTTGTTTAATATCGGTTTGGATTTAAATTTACTTATTAAATTCCTGAATTCAAATTTAATTTTTGGTTAAACTTTTTTTGCATGACAATTATCGTTCCAGCCTAATCATTGGTTGCGTCCTGGAGCTTGCCAAATGCACATTAATTGCCACCAAATTATGAAAGAAGATTTGAAGAACTTAGAATTGTATCAGATGGTCGAAGTCCATCGTTGTTAAATTGACAAAGGGTTGATCACTACTCTCGTCGAGAGGTGGAGGCCCGAGACAAATAGTTTTCATCTTTTGGTGGGAGAGTTTATGGTGACATTGGAAGATGTTAGCTGTTTGTGGGGCTTATCTGTTACCGGTAAAATATTTTTTGCTGCTAATTTATACTTTTGTTATTAATTAAAATTTTGTAGTAGTGTAATTTTGTTTAACATCTATGTTTATAGAGAAGGCTATCTCTAGATGTATCGATATAATTGGTCACAATTGATCCTAGATTGCCTAGGACATGAAGTGTATGATGGTTATGAATGGGATGAAAATGAATTTTATTATAAAAAGGTGGAGAATTCGGGTCAACCCAATGATAAAATATCAATATTACAAAACTATGTGCGTCTTGTATGGTTGAGAATAAATTTTACAAATACGGAATTGGATGGAGTCAGTGACCAGTAGATAATCAATCGGCACACACGAGCATATGCAATGGAGTTGTTTGGGACTATAATGTTTTCCAATGCAAATTCAAGCTCTGTTCGGTTAATGTATTTACAATTTCTGGAGGATTTGGGACCTCGATGTGAAAACTATTATAACTGGGGAGGTGCTGTACTTGCATGCCTATATCGTGAATTGTCACGGGCATGCAGATATAAAGTAAGTTCAATTAATGGTGCATTACTACTGCTTCAGATGTGGTATTGGACTCGGTTTCCTATCGGCAGGCCCATACCACATGATATACCATTTGACAGTGAACCAGTGGATGAGAGATGGGCATATAGAGCAAAATGGACCATTCTATGGGGGGGGGGGGGTAACCCTAGGGAAGGTACATTTTAATAATAAATATTATATTTTTATCCATATAAGTTTGTGTTGAATGTATACTTATAATTGTCATGTGTTTACAACTTAGGCACATCGCAATCTCGGTGTCAATTTGAGCAATTGAAGTCCAATGTTGTCAATTGGACGTCGTACAGAGGTTACCAAAACATAATGCATTGGCACGGGATAAGAGACCAGTCGTTCTTTCTATGTCGCGTGTGGTGCATCCATTTCTGGGAGGTAGAGTATCACCTTCCCGAGAGGATTTTTTGGCAGCTTGGATTATTTCAACCAGTTCCTCCTCTAGCTCTGCCAACCTTCAGCTATCTTGAGAATATTCGCAAATGGACACAAGGACGAGGGTTGTTTGATGACGGGTCCTCTGTGGACTGGAGCGAACATTTTCATCACTTTATCGTGGCACCTCCCCAAAATTTTTCACAGCGTTCTAAACGTGGATATTTTTATTCTTATCTTCCAGATAGGTACGATTAAATTTAAAATATAATATATAATATTTACATTTAACATTGCTATGAAATATTTATTAATTTTCACTTTTACCCAAGGTATCATGAGTATATGGAATGATTCTTCCATCATAGCATGTTAAGTGTGTATCCAAAATAAGACAATGAAGAAATTGTGAGCTAGGCAGTACCTGAACAGGGAGGACACGTAGCAGATATTGGGTATGTCCTAGATGCCATGATTCAAGCTCGTTTGGTAAGTATTTTAATTTTTGTTTTTAATATATTATTTTATTTTATTGTATCACACAAATTATCTTTTAAATATATTAATTTCTTGTAGAAATTCCGCCAGTTGAAGCAGACCGCAAAAGGAATCAGTATGGTAAAGACGCATGGACAGAAGGCTTTTGGACTTATGATGCTTGAAAATAGCTGTGATGTCCTATCCGACCTCGGACAAATTGCACTGTTCACGGCCATGCTCAAGCAGGCAGAACTTCCAATTGATATAAGAAATATCGATATCAACACTGATTTTCCAGACCAATTTCCGAGAGAACCACGGGTCAAAGTTCCTCAAACTGCCATGTATGATGATATATCTGACATTTTTCAGTCGATGAGGTCCATTAGGATAGAAGGGCATACCCTAGGAGAAAGTGGTGCCCTAAGAGATGGTGGTGCCAGTCCATCAATGGCAAATCCTGCTCGACAAAAAAAAAACAACCCAACAGATATAGTGACTCGAAATTCAGACATGCTAGGGACAGAGAATATATAGATGAAGACAAAAACTTAGTGTAGGTGTTTTAGCTTAGTGTAGATGTATTGCGTATGTTTTGTTTGAAGGCTTATGTTTTGTTATTTAGCTTAGTGTAGATGTATTGCGTATGTTTTGTTTGAATACTTATTTATTTTAAGTATTTAGTTTAGCTTGTATAGTTTACGATGAAACAGGTGCTTAGAAAGCAAGAGAGAGAGGTACTAGGTTATGTTTGAAGGCTTTATTAAGTCTCGCCTCCAATCTTGACTCCCCAACACAGTCTTCTAGTTAAAAAAAACATAGTCTTCTAGTTAAATAAAACATAGTACTTCTAGTTAAAAAAACATAACTCATAATTGTTCAGTGTTTACCATGTCTGAATATTCTACTCAAACGACGAGCTATAGGCCGGCTACCAGATGGACGGCTACCAGATACGCTTCTTCGTAAATCTTGTGTAGCAGTTGCCTCTGCATACATATCGGATGCCTCTGGATGTGGACTAGATACGCTTCTTCGTCTTCCACCAGTTGCTCCTTTCAAATAATGAGAAAAAAATGATTACATGTATCAAATAATTCAAATATTCACTTATTCGCTATGTAATTTCCAACCTGAAGTTCTTGTTCTATTTGATCCCTTTGGACGATCTACTACATTGCGTAGCCTAATTCAAGCTTATATATCATCCATAAAATTTGGAATTCTCTTGTACTTCTTCCTACTCTTATTAATTTTATTTGGGTCCGGCCTAATTGTAGGTGCTCCCGCATTGAATAGCCAATTGTGAGCGTTACCAAAGCCGAAAAAATTACCTCTCCGTGTGTTGACATAATTTTCAACGCTATAATATTAGCTTACATAGTTCGTCAAATTTAGACGTAACTTGCAACACACCGCTAGGACATGGTCGCAAGGAATACCAATAAATTGTGATTTTTGACACTCACAAACAGGCATCCCCCCTCTCCAAATGAAAATCTAACTTCATACTTCATACTTCATACTTCATATCTCCTTTCATTCCTACAATCAATAAATTAAAATAATTAAATGTTACCATTTATAAATTTAAACTGATAATTTAAGTAAGCAGCTGACATACCGTTCTGACGGCTCCATCATGAACTACGACCTCAAAAACATTGAGCCCCATTGGTATCACCTGATACTTTAATCCTTTTGAAGTCCAATATTGTAAAACTGATAATATATTTTTTGAAAATCTCATTCCTCTTTGAACCCACTGTTAAGCGACCTTACCTCTTTTCACATACCAATCCACAATTTTATAAAATGTGCGCTCAACTATTGCTATTACAGGCAGCTGGCGAGCCACTCAAAATACGTTGTTGAAGGATTCTGATCCGTTTGTAGTCATTATACCCCACCTATTCTAGCATCCATCATGACATTGTGCCCATTTATGGAGTTGTAAAGGATCTTCTTCGAAATTTTGCAACCGTTTACCACACCACATGATATACTGATGAATAGTAATACTCCTACCTTTTATCAAATCCATACCCTCATAAAATCTCCAAGGTTTCAACTTACACACAAATTTCTTGAATAATTTTTTGATAATTTGGTCCTTACACAACTTGTAAACATTTAACGCAATATGTTGAGAATATAATCGATGAACTGTTTCACCCCTTTCCTCACACCACTCTAAATCAAATCTATCAAACACTGAACGAATTGCAGCATGCTAGTCTGATATAACACATATCCAACAAGGACCGACAACATTTTCACGTACAAATTGCATAAATCAGCCCCAATTGGATGAACTCTCCTCATCCGCAATCTCGAACGCAATTGGCAATAATTGTCCTTTATACCTGTTGGATAGGTATCCAGCATCTACACTTATAACTGGTCAGAGATATGACCAGGATTCAATGCATGGACCGAAAGCCCATGCCACACGAGTGAAAATATGGATACCCATTTTTGTAGATGGTTCGTGCTCAATTACGTATTTTGTGCCTGAGGTAGACATCTGGATTGCACCGAGCAGAGAAGGTAACAGTTCGTAGGCTTTTTCTCAAGAACCAAATAAATCAGCAATAGCCAATTCCCTCCCTCTCCAAATCTTGTTGTATGAAGGCTGAACTATTTTGTATTGATTTCTAACTACAAACTGACATGCTTTAATTGACATCTCCAGGTCCTCCTTTAGACCAGGTTTGATAATATCTGCAATCATCTTGGCAGTCAGCTGACGATGTCTACTTTACAAGCAATACTGTAACAATTGTGCTCGTCTGAGTTTGTTGCAATTGTCCAATTTCCTGTCTCAGTGGGTTTTGTGTATAACCTCCATGGACACCCCTCTGCTCTACATACAACTACATAGTCAGTACGATTGGTATATTTTTATTTTAATTCTAAGTTATTATCTAGGGCAAATGCACCCAACTGGGATTTAAGATCGGCTTTGGATTCAAACATCTGTCCCACTGAAAATTGACCGTCAATTCTGGATAGATAACCAAAAAATGTTTCATCCTTGTACGGCATCGGCACATCGTCATTAAATGCCAGAAAAGGATGCTGCAATCCTTGATTAATAAAGGGAATAGAATTTACCCACTCCTTCATTACATCTTGTATTCTAATTTGATCCTCCATTTCAGCCATATCATCTTCCCCGACAGCTGAGCCACCAAGGTTAGAGTTTGTGTCTGAGCTAGAGTTTGTATCTGAGCTAGTATTATTATTCAGCTCGTCCAAACAAGTTACCAAATCATCCACTATCGGTATTTCGGGTGGGTTATCACAATATATGGGTGAATCAGACACCGTTGTGTCTCTGCTACTTCCAGGTACACTACTCGGATATGGGTCATAATTGCTCTGACTAACAAGTGGTACTGACTCAACCACTAAACCAAGAAGTTTAAAATTCAGTACCGGAGTGGCATATTCAAACATCATGTGCCATATTGTTTCCTCGTCTATGCTAAATAACTGGTATTTTTCTGCTGAGTCAAGTGGTGTTGTGTTCAAACAAGCATTGATTGTTAGATCGAACTAGCTAGGGAACAAATGAATGCTAACATATATATGTCTTCTTAGCTCATCAAGACTCGTTAAATCAGTAATAGAAAATGTGCAAGTTGGTGCGTCTGAAATTTCGCGTCCATAATAAACATTTATTATCACTTGAGACATTATCTGAACAAAAAAAATTCATAATCAATCGTCGATATCATTTTTAATTTTACCACCTACAATATGATCGTAATTGAAAAAATAAATTTACTACAATCTTTAGATGAAAGCTACCAACACAATGCAGAGGCCGATATGTAAAAACACAATATTTGATAGAGCTTGGTTTTTAGCTTAAAATGGTGAAAATGATGGAGAAGAAGAAATCAATTGTCTGTTGCAGGAAAGAAGAAGATGGATATTTATATAAAAAAAAATTACATGGAGACCGAATCCCTAATTCGGTCTCCAATTAAAATTCTCAATTGTTCAGTCAAACTAGTAATAAATATTTCTTTAGAAAAATTAAAAAGTTTACTTTATCTTTATTTTGAAATTATTTTAAAAAATCACACGGAACAGACAAAAATCGGTTCAGTCAAAATAGTAATATTTATTTCTTTAGAAAAAAATTAAAAAGTTTACTTTATATTTACTTTGAAATTATTTACAAAAGGCCACAGGTAACAAACAAAAATCGGTTGCAAAAATAATGAAAACAGTAATATTAGAAGAAAAAATATAGAAGAGAAAAAATATGGAGAAAGAGAAAAAAAAGATAGAGACCGAACGGTCCGTTGGGTCTAGAGAAAAAAAAAGGAGACCGGACGGTCCGTCTGGTCTAGAGAAAACAATGGTGGATCTTCTGTGGCAGAAATTGTGTAGCCATTGTGAAAAATTGAAAAATAATTGAAAAAACGAAAAAAAAAAAAAAATTGAGACCGAATGGTCCGTTCGGTCTGAGAAAAAAGCAGCTGTGAGACGGAACGATCCATTCAGTACATACGGTTTTTTTTAAAAAAAATTCAATCATATTGATATAGTAAATTTCATTTAATTATTTATGGTTTATAAAAAAAATTCCAAACAGAGCACCAAAGTAAAGCAAAGACGAAAGATGATTAATTGATTGTGTGACGATCACCTACTCAAATAGCAACCATACCCGTGTTTGCCTATTAAAAGATTCTATTATATTCACATGGACCCTAACAGATTTTACCATATTATTAGTCATGTCGCCATGCCGCATGTTACTGTAATTAATTAAGAAGACCTAATTAATTAAGTAAGGCCGTCAACTCTTTTAAAGTCGTGGCTTTAACCTTGTTAATTATATTAGTCACGTGTGTAGTATCCAAGCTATAATGCCTCGAGGATTATAAATAGCACTTGGGTATTGGATACCAAGGAATATAACCTTAACTAGCTCCCTGTTCAAAGAAAATTTAGCTCCCATTTAAACCCAACAACCAAAAATTGAGCGCCAAACATAACAAAGATGATTAACACCTCAGTACATGCTTTCTTGAATTCTTCTCCTCTCTCACTCTCCAGTGCCATCCTTCTTTTTGCCTTGTTATTTGTCTTCCAAAAATACCGTATAAAGAAAGACAATATTTCAAAACAAACCCAACTTCCTCCAGGACCAATTCCTTGGCCACTTGTTGGTTGTCTCCCAGCAATGCTCCAACAGAAACCTGTCTTTCGATGGATCCACCTGCTCATGAAAGATATGCGCACAGACATTGCATGTGTTCGCATTGGCCAAGTTCACATCATACCAATCACCTGTCCTAAAATTGCGCAAGAAGTACTAAGAAAAAAAGATGCAATACTGGCATCAAGGCCAACATCTGTTGCCACAAACTTGCTTCGTGGAGGTGCAATTCTTTCCCCTTATGGAGATCAATGGAAAAAAATGAGGAGGATTCTGACTTCAGAAATTGTTTGTCCAGCAAAGCACCGTTCGTTGTATGATAAAAGAGCTGACGAGGCAAACCACCTTGTGCAATATGTGTACAATCTGTGTCAAAGTTCAAAAGACATTGACATGAGAGTTGTTACACAGCATTATTGTGGGAATGTGACTCGTAGGCTACTGTTCAACAAAAGGTACTTCAGTCAAGTGATGCCTGATGGAGGCCCTGGCGCCGATGAAATAGAGCACATAAATGCTATCTTTGATTTACTCAGATGTCTCTTTGCCTTTTGCATATCTGACTATATTCCGAGTTTGATAGGTTTAGACTTGGATGGTCATGAAAAGATTCTAAAAGGTGCACGGAAGACGATAGACAAATTGCACGACCCTATTATCAAAGAAAGAATCAAAATTTGGAGGCAAGCTAGCAATGATAGTGAAAGAGAGACTCAAGACTGGCTGGATGTTTTAGTTTCACTCAAAGATGCTGAGGGACGGTTCCTACTTACTGCAGAGGAGATCAAAGCACAATCTATTGTAAGGAAACATCAAACACTTTAATTACAATGATCTTTGTTATTTCTTCAACTTTCTGTACTTCACTTTTCTGAAAAAAAAAAATTGTCCTCCAAAATTTTCAACTATATCAAGTTCCAGTCAATACAATGGAGAAATTTAAGAAAAAATGCAAGTAAAAGAATTCAACCTGTTTGAGTCTGATAAAAAAAGTGTCGCATGTATATACCAAGACTATCACATATAATTACTGCATTAGATTTGTCTCTTTTAATTTTCAATGTAGCTAACTAAACCTGACAACTAATGGACCTATTGGACAGGAACTCTTCCTTGCCAGTGTTGATAATCCTTCGCATGCGGTAGAATGGATTCTTGCAGAGATGATGAACAACCCCAATGTTCTTCAAGAAGCCACAAATGAAATTGATAGAGTGGTCGGCAAGGAAAGACTTGTTGACGAATGCGACATCCCTCGACTTAACTACCTCAAAGCCTGCATTAGAGAATCTATGCGTCTTCACCCGATTCTGCCATTTATTCCTCCACATCAAGCCATGGAGGACACCACAATTGCAGGTTACTTCATTCCCAAGGGAAGTCATGTGCTTCTAAGCCGACTTGGGATAGGCAGAAACCCTAAAACCTGGGAAGAACCTCTCAAGTTCAAGCCCGAGAGACACTTGACTGACAAGTGCTCAGAAGTGTTACTTACTGAACCAGAATTACGCTTTATATCATTTAGTAGCGGAAGGCGCGGTTGTACGGGCATCACTCTGGGCACAACTATGACTGTAATATTGCTTGCAAGACTTCTTCAGGGGTTTACTTGGAGGAAACCACCTGGTGTTTCTTCAATTAGTCTCATGGAATCACATGAAGGAACTGCTCTTGCTAAACCTTTAGTTTTGCATGCTCAGCCACGTTTGACCAACTTATTTATCAACTAAGTCGATCAATCGGTCATGGTGACGTAAAAGTTCAGTTCATTATGTTAGGGTTTGAGTTATTAATTGTTACAAACTTGTTTCAGTTGGGTCTTTTGGTCATTGACATCCCACTAATTTACTCAATAGAGTCGGTTTGGTAGGTTATGTTAGTGATATTATCTAGTCCAATTGTATAAATAATTGTATCATGGTTATGTTTTATGAATAATATGTAATTATGTCTCATAATAAATTATCAATTGTTATGGATCATCAATTGTGTAACCGCATAACATATTCATTATTATTCTAATAATTCCTGCAATGACAAAATGAGCATCCTTTACCACAGTGTTTCCTAGCCTTTGTTTTCACTTTTCAATGACGAACAAAAAACTTTTCCAAATCACACCAAAATCTTGAGCGCAGAAATCAACTAGGCCCAAAACTTAGATGAGAAGGAAACAGAAACCAGACATTTCACCTAGCATAGCAATTTAATTACTCTCAGTTCTGAGAAGATAGCTGATACAATGCCCTCATAGAGCAGTTTTTATTTGTTGGAATAATTACAATTGCATAATTTTATACTTGTGATGTTTTCGTAGTGTGAATTATAGATGGCTTATGTATCTTAAATAATATAATATGTAAATTTCAATAGATTCAACAAGAAGAACTTGTATGTTTGTATTAAGAAAATTACTATAAATTTATATAAAAAAAATACAGTTAGAAATAAAATTAAAGAATTGTATACTTTTTTTAGATTTCTTTTTATATGCAACCTAAGAAGAAGAAAAAATATCGTCAATATGAAAAGGAAAAAATGTAAGAATATGCAATGAATTAGCTTTGCAATAATTAATCAAAATAAAATGATCAGCATTTGTTCCCAATAAAGATATTTTTAAGAATAAAATGAATAAATAAATAACTAATTCTCCTTTTTTTTAAATAATTATTTATTAAACTTATTACCAAATTAAGTACAAAGAAACAAAAAAAATTACCTCGTCTCGCTGAAATTTTTATTCATAGGAAAACAAAACAAAATAATATCAAAAAAAATGAATGTTGTGTGCAAAATTTAAATATGAGAAGGTAGCTATGTCTCATGGCGTCCCTGCGGGACATCATGGCATATCTTCAAATCCGAAAGAAACAAAAAATTAAAAAAATTATATAGTAGGCCGCCATAAGCCAAGTTTGACTGCAAAATAACAAAAAAAGAAATATTCCAAATTGGACGCCATAAGCCATCTCGACCAACAAAAAGGAAAAAAAATCTAAAAAAAAAGTGGAATGACTTAAGCCATGCCAACCAACAAAAAGAAAAAAAGGACACACCATGACATACTATGATCACTACCGCAGCTCATAAAAGATTCAGAGACATCCAGATCTGTCTCTTTGATCTTATTCTTTCCTTCTCTTTCTCATTCTTTCTTTTCTTTGGTTGGGCTAGGCAATGGCGGCCCACTTTTTTTTCTTTTTTCCGGGATGGCCAAAGGCGTCCCACTTTGTAGTAATTTTTTTTTTTTTTCGTTTTTCGTAGTGTTGAGATGTGCCATAACGTCCCGCAGAAATGTCATGGACCATAGTGCCTTCTCATTTTTTAATTAATTTTTCACACTGTATTTCTTATTTTTAATATTTTTGTTTTTTATTTTTCTATGAATAAAAATTTCGGCTCGTCTAGTTTATACAGTAGGAACTTGTATCAACGCTACATTATGCTTAGTGGCCCTCTTCAGTATTGCTGGCTGGCCCAATAATAGATTAAGATTGAGCCGGCTGAAATTTTAGGAATCGGTTCGTTTCAACGGATTTTTATCCGAGCCGTACTTAAAACCCTCACCAAATTATGATCATGACTCGTCTGAATTTGCAGCTCGTCCTCGCTTCCATTAATTACCAGACTTACACAAGTAGGGCTGCAAACAAATTGAAACAATCATACTTATTACCTCAGTTTGAGTTTGAATTTGAATAAGATTCCAACCGATCGAATTGGTTTGATTTGTTTCAGATCGAACTTTAATCGAACAAATTAATTGCGAATTTTTTTCGAATTGAATTGAAGTCAATCGAATCACGAACTAGAGATTTTTTTTGACAGTCACCGATAGTTTATGCATTAGTTTTTTCTTCATGCGGAACAAAATTCAAGCAGTTTCCTTTTACCTTTTACCTTTCACGAATTCATACTGATGAATTACGGGCCAATCCAAAATTCCCTTACATTTTACACTACTAGATTGATTAAAATCACGGTGTGAACCTAGTCAAATAGAACTTATTTTCATTGTTAATTTGATACGCTGCTAAAACATTTTTCTATTATAAGTTATCATTATATTAACAATTTTGAGCTTTGATATAAGTTTGATTCTTGCATTATTAAATATTGATGGTTGAAGCTATTAGTTGCATTATTTGAGATTCGAATTTAAATAGTTCACGAACCAATTTTGAACGAACTACATACCCAGTTTAAATAAGATTCGAACCGAATTGGTTTGATTTGTTTTATAACAAACTAATTTCAAATCGAATTAATTACAAAATTTTTTTGAATCAAACTCAAATCGAATCACGAACTTTTTGTGCTGCCCTATACACAAGTCTATATATTGAAATCCTGGTCGATCGCTCTCTGAATCTCTCTTTCTTAATAGCTGTGTATTCAAGCTTTAATTCTTTTTTTTAAGTATTCAAATTTTAATTGGCATGTTAACCATGTAAATTGAACCAACATCTTTTAATTTGGCCATAATTAATTAAGTGGTAAGTTTAATTTTTTTAGTAATAGATAAAGTGAGACAGAGATATGCTTTATTTCTCATAGTTTGAAAAATCGGCCGATTCTGAGTTGACTCGGCCGAGTATCGGCCAGAGATGATCCGATTTTTTCTGAGTTAACTCGGCTATGTAAGTTATATACAGAAAATTGACAAAATTGAAGGGAAAACGAAAAAATTGACCGAATTTTCACTCATTTTCTTCTTTTTAGAACAAAAATACATTGTTTCGGTGATTCAATCGGGCCAATTTTGGATATTTTGCAATGACAGTAGAAACGATTTGGGAAAATCGCGTCTCAGAACAAAAAACGAAGAAAGGTTAAATCCTTAAATGTTTTGTATAGATTTGGTGTATGAATGTTGTACTGTTTTATTTTCAAAATATAATATGGTTTACAGTGGACCATGTCCAGTCCGATTATAAATTGGGGCAGCGGAATCAGCGGATGCCGAATATCAAAATGTCGTATTGAGGCACTGAGCACTAATGCTATTCTATTTGCTTAGCTATTAATAAATGTTGTCCTATTTAATTCCATATTGATTATCCTATTAAATACATAGTGATTTATTTTATTATTATTATTTTTATTTGATTAGAGTAAACGGTGCAATGGTGCATATAATTGTTGACAATAGTAATTTTATTTATTTATTTTATAAATTAAGTTTTTATTTTATTTTATTTTGACTTAAGCAAAATAAAATATTTTCTTTGAAGATAAATTAATGAATACAAAATAAATATGAAAATTTAAAAGTTAAAATCAAACATTTTATTTGTCTTTTGTGAATTTATTAAGCTTTTTTATTATTTTATGGAAGTCTATTTAATTTTTAAATTTGTAAAATATTAATTTTATAAGTAATGCACTGTAAATTTAATTGTTATCCGTCCAAATTTAATTATTATTAGTGTTGGAGTGGGTTATTTGATAAATTTAGCACAAAATGTGCTTCTGTCAAAAAAATTCGAGTTTCCGATCTGATTTGTCCGATTCCGACCGATTTATCCGATTCTGATTTAACGGTCAAATGAACGATTCCGATTCCGATTTTGAGAACCATGTTTCTTTCATTCGTAAATTTAAAAAAATTCAAATCTACTTTGTCATCTCCTCACTTTCAGCAAGCAATATGGGATCATTAGAGCCAACGGCTTTGGTTCCATGAGGCAGAACACGAGGCAACCCTTACACTTACACTCCAAAACCATAGAGAAATGATTCCTGGTTACCGGAAAGAGTCAGAGAAAGAAGAATGCAAAAACGTATTTGCTGTTGGAGATAGCACATCTGCGTACACTTAGCATAACCCGGATGTAATTTTGCAATTTCTACCCTAATTTTGCTATCTTGAGTAATTTTTTTTTTTTTTAAAAGTAGCGCCACTAGCTACCTTTTTTCATTAAACTAGAAACAAACACCTACAGTATCCTGCAGAGAATAAAGAACAAATCCACTAACTCCCCCTGGTACCTAATCTCATCAAGATACCAGCACATCCTCTCCAAACTACAAAACTGGTACCAACCCAATTACCCAAGACGGCAATACCAGTCTATTCCCTCTTATTACAAGGTTAGCAAAAGTGCAAAACTTCAAAACACATATTAATCTAAAAAGTGCTTTCTTTTTCTCATACAAACAACGATTTGTTTCAAAGTTTCAATGCACTGGCACCTTAAGTAATTATGTTGTATAAAATAAACAGTTCTGATGGATATACTCTCCTGATACACAAAACATTATTTTGGTGCCATCCCCTATCCCCAGGAGAGAGACCAATTCCTTCCATAAACAAATTCAAACAATCTAAACTATCGCTGTCAACGTACAAAGCATCCAAACAAACTTGTTGATATATTGCCAACATTTCAGAGAAAAGGATGTTATTGAAGAAAATAATAAATTAAGGACATGAGAATGCGCAGACAAAATTGGAAGTTTGGAACCAACAACATGTGGGTATCTTCCCAAAGTTCTAAGATGACACTGACAGATACAGTATATTAATATAGCAACAACAGAAAGTCTATATTACCAGAATACCCCTTTTGTATAATATAAACAGTTGCATTTACAAGAGAAATCTTCATCGAACTCTAACACATACAACTAATGTCCTTCTAATTACCAGAAATATCATCTTCGAGCTCTTTCTCTTTGCCATGCTATCAAGTATAATAACTACTGTCTTTCTAATTCTACTTTTATGTCAATTAAATTGAAGTTGAAATGAGCAAATAGGTTCTGTGGCCCCAACATTACATGATATTTACCCATAATACTGAAGCTCCCTTACAGAAGCTTAATATCTTAGTTGGTTAACATGTGCATATCTTAGCCATGATTACAAACGTTACCATAGGAACACTGAATCAACTGCAGAGTTAAGAATGACAATTACCTGCTAAAATAAAACCATACAAAAGAGGAAGAAAATAACACTATACATGCAACTTCATTCATGACAGCACATGTGCCATTATTGATATCAACATATATACGATGAAAATCAAATGCTCTGATCAACAATGGCAGACCGCTGCTGTCACTAATATGGCAGAAAATGCATACTATTAGGTTTTTATTCACCAAAGACACAAAGAGGGTCTCAAAATAAGTTAACAATACTAACTTCAACATTAAAAATAATCCATACCCAAAGTCTAAGTTATGATCATATTCCCTATTTTCTTTACATATCTACCCAAAGTCTTGATCATCACATTGATCAGCTCGCTAGACAATTTTGACTGACCATTTATACCACCATACACATGACCAATTTTAACTGTCTCTAGGTAATCATACTGGAACAAAACATCTCCTGAAACATCTTGTTTTGGCTCTTGTATTTGATCTTGGCTCTGTTAGAATGGTAAGAAAATCACAAGTTTGATGTTCAACTCAGATATTTTAGTAGAGTTTACATAGACTGGTATTTAATAACACACTGTTAGTTTAGAGAAGAAAGCTATTTATTGAAGAAAAAAAATTATTATAATAATAACAACAACAACAACAATAATAATAACAATAATAATATGAACTAGACAGTATACGACTATAAGTGTAGTACTGAAATATCGCACTAACGATTATTATTCATTGCATTGAACAAAAGTCCTATCGTTATTTATTTGTACGAAGCAAAAAAAAAAAAAAACTAGAATGTACAAGTGTAGAACGAAAATCTGTACTGAAATGAGACACTACCAATTACTGTTCATTATATTGAACAAAAACATAATCGCTATTCGTTTGTACCAAAATATTATAACATAATCCTATCCCTACATTAAATTACTAAATAATAGACTTAAATAGAATCTTCATTAATTAGAGAGGGAGGGAGGGAGGGAGCAAAAGTGAGATTACCTCATAGAAAAACAAATTAAGCTCTTTCAAATTAGGAGAACGCTTGAGCAAACAAGCTATTAGGTAAAAGTCATAGCTCATATCCCATTTTCCTGCCACAACAAGTTTCTTCAAGTTCTTGAAACTTATGCAGTTAGGTATATCCTTCTCCAATTGTTCCTTCATTTAAAAAACAAGCCAGGAACGTGATTTTTACAGGGAATCACTAACATTGTATTCCAAACATGAAACATATTATAGGTAAACCAGTCAGGCTTGCATCAAGCATTGCAACATTTGTGTATAGAAAGCCATATGCCAACACAAATGATGATTACTGTGATTTGTGGGTTTATTTGAGTGTCAATAATTCAAACAAAAAGCTTGATTTAGTATTAAAAAGATCAAAATGTAGAATATATATATAAAAGGAAATCAATTGCAAGCAGTCATTAGTACATGTGGAACTATAATAAACATGTCAACTTTGATAGCAAACTTCAATAATAGTAACCCCAAAAACCATAACCCTAGATACATGACAATATGATAATTTGAATTCATGTGTACACATTTATTGACACCAAAAATAAAAAAAGTAATGGCACAAGGAATGTGATGTGTTATATATGCACAAAAAGAAACAATTTTGTTAATGAACATTTTTGTGAACCCAACAATAAAGGAAAAAGTTGTAGTTTATTATTTTATAAGACTGAGAAAAAAAGTATACCTTCAACATAGGAGTCCCCAAAAGAAGCTCTAATTTTGCAGCATTTGAAAGACTGCCTAAAAGGTTCAGATTTGGCACATCATCAAAAAGATACACATATAATATGATGACAACCTTTACAAGAGATGACATGTTAGTCAACGAAATGCCACCCTTTTGGAGAAAAATTCTCATGAACAAAGATACCAGATTAGGGAAAGAAATTTGCATTTGCTCATATAGATGACATCTGTGCAAAGTCAACTCTTTTAACACTTCAGAGGAAATGCCCGAGAAATACAAATCACAATGTCGTAGTTTCAGTCTTTCAAGAGAGGGGCAGCCCTTGAAAAGCATTTGAGCAAAATCGTCATGGAGCTCTACGAAAGTAAGCTCTAGAATTTTCAGAGAAGGTAAATTTATTAATACCGGCCTAATGCTGGTATTATTGATGCCGGTGAAGAGAGACATTGAAAGATGCTGCAGGCTTGCACAGGAGAAAACTAAATGAGGCATGTCTAGTGAATGACCAGTATCACTGGTAATGAAGATTTTGATCAGCTGTGGCATAAGAAGCGCTACACGGTCAAGCCATCCAACAGAGGTATCAGGTTCAAAACTATGAATATGATGCACGCAACAAACTCTATCCAAGTTTGTTGGTCCTCGATTGTCCAAAAAACCAGTCATGAACCTCTCAAACCTAGCCACAGCCATTCTCAATGCTTCATTACAGTCTCCACTGCAATCATGATCCTCTGCACTGCAATCATGATCCTCGAATACCGAGAAATCTTTATTTTTGATGTCTAGAACCGGCACAGCAGCCCATGTGTTCTTCCATCTTTTGGATAAAACGCAGGTCTGCACAGCCTCTTTTGTGCTCAGAAAGGAGAGGATATGGGTCAATACCTCATCAGGCAAGCTACCTATCCTGCAAACCTCAAAGTTGTTCATCTTTCTGCGTTCAAATAAAATTTTGTGAAGCATCTTTTGTGAAGGATCCTGCATTAGAATAGGAGTTCCACCGAGTCATGTATTTCAATTCATGGAATAGGAGAAAACAGATCTGAGCTAAAATAATATAATTATAAAAATAACACAATAGCCCCAGTACCCTATTTTGGCTAATAGAAATAGTAGTCCATAAATGGATGGGGAATTTGTTCAATGGCCTTTGGACTAGATCTCATCCAAAGGACTTTTTGTTTCTTATTAACATACTAAGCTGAACATCAAACAAATGGAGGTTTCAGTGACCTTTCAAAATTCTTTTTTCTTATTACAAACTGCAAACGTTATTTGTTAACAAACTACAAACTGCAAAAATAATTAAATAAAAAGATAACAAATGAAGATAACAAATGAAGATAACAAATCAATAATCTCGCTCTTAAAAGTTTTATTGAAAATGTTCGGAAACATAAAAAAATAACAAAAATTTCTTTATTTTAAGTCTACCTTTTTATGGTAAAAAAGGAATATATAGAATTATCCTTATAGCTTTTTATAAATAAGATTTGGAAATGTTATCATTAAAAAAATCAATATTTTGATTCACTATATTTTTATTTATTATAATATTGTTATTTATGCTGCTATTTTATATTTTAAACTTAATTGTTTATTTTATATTTTTTTATTTTAAACTGAATATAAAACTTAATTGCTTAATATTTTCAACTGAATTACTATATTTATATATTTAGTTTTGACCAAAAATTTAGAGTTTTTTTATTTAGAATTGAGAATTCTAAGAATTTTGAATCGTTCTAAGTATTTATTATTGTCGACCCATAGTAATTGCACCTAAGAAACTAAAATAATTATAGAAATGAGTTCAAAGGGAAGAAAAAAATCTGTGGAATATTAAATTGGAATAAAAAATCAACTATTTCATATTCATATCTTTCCTTGTCTTTTTTTACGTAATTTTTGACTTTATATTTACTTTGTTGTTAAGATCATTTTCTCAAGGGGTAATGAAAAGAATTATATGACGGATTAGTAATTATACCTAGATCGCGTATAAATGAAAATTTTATAGATAAGACCTTTTCAATTGTAGCTAATATATTATTTGTTATCCTGATTTTATTTTATTCATTTAAGATCCAAAGTAATATATATAGGTTTTGATTCAGATAATATTAATCGAATCATATCTTATTAAATGAGTAATAAATAAGCAAATGAAAGTTTCAAATACAAAAAAAGAAACCTTTTTTACCAAGCTCTAATTTGATGCTTTGTTTTTGAAAGGAACTATAAAAAAATAGAAAAAATTAACTATTTATAATTAAGTAATTCTCTTTATGAATTTTAATAAAGAAAGTTTCATTTCACTATTTTTAGATAAAATAAAGAGAGATAAAAAAAATTGAATCAATATTATGCAATTAGATTACTAACAAAAATATTATTAAAGAATCTTAGAATTCTTTGTGCTCCTGATGGTTTCTTATTCTTTCAGTAGTTAACCTTTTTTTAATATTATATGTAATTCTAATTCTATATTAACCAACATGAAATCATAAATTAATTAGTTAAAAAATCTTGATCGATAATCTGTCCAAAGGCCATCGGACAAATGCCCCACTCTTAAGCAACTACAAAGACTGATTTGCAATAAAAAGTAACTAGAAGAGATGATACCAGCTCCACTTTAGATCTCCCCAAGAATTTCTCTGCTGCTAGACTGCTACCATTTTCATTGGTAGACAAACGAGGGAAATAGCAGTGGTTGGTGGCGCTGTTATTTATTTTGTTCTGAGAGAGAAACTTTGAAAATGGAAGGAAACAAATAAGAAAGATGGGGGCGAGCAACAGGGGCGTGCCGCTTGATTTTTTAATTTATTTCTTCTCCTATTTATTGATTTATAGAGAAGAAACAATGGAACTATATTTTTAATATTTGTACGATGGAACTAGGTTTTCAATTTTTTGGATCCTGTCGGCTGTCACAATTTTTTTGAGTCACTATTGAATTGGTAGAATTTCAAAATGAAGAAACTAACAAATGGAAAAATGAAAAAAAACAAAAATAGGATGGATTGAAAATCTTTCCTTTGGCGAAGAAACAAAATAATTAAGAACATTTTTGGGCCCTGTCGGCTGTCCGTGAATTGGATTCCAATCTTTCTGTTTTTGCATTTTTAACACATAATTTTTTTTTCCTTTTTAACACATAATCTTTTGGAATTTGGGGCCCAGGGCCATTGCCCTAGGTGCCCTGGGCCAGGGTGCGAGTGGGGGAACCGGGGAAGGGTGAAGAGCACTGGGTTTTGGGAAATAGGGAAAACAAAAAAAAATAGGGGGAATTTCACATATACTCTTCAAAAACTTCAAAATTGCGCATTTCCTTTCTAATTTTTTAAATTACATATTTCTCCTTCTAAACTTCAAAAACTCACATATTTATCTATTTTATTGTCTTTTATATTAATACACATTCTAAATTTATGAAATACCTATTTTACCATTTTATTAAAAATCATAAAATGCTCATCTAACTCCAATTTGAATCTGAAGGTTCCTCTACCGTCTGAATTTCTTTAAAATTTGTGCTCATAATTAGATCATCACGAATCTTGAAGCAAACACACACGAATATTGAAGCAACGTGCACATATCTTAATGCGATGCACTCGGTTTAAAATTGCTTTGAGATCTGTGCACTCTAGATTAGCACAAATCTTGAAGCGAACACACATTAATCTTATTGTGATGCACACAGATTAGACGGTAGAGGAACCATTCATATTTATATTTGAGTTCGATGGAGCGTTTTATACTTTTAATGAAGAGTAAAATAGATATTTTATAAATTTAGAATGAGTTTTAATATAAAAAATAATAAAATGGATAAATATGTGAGTTTTTGAAGTTTAGAGGGGAGAATGTGTAATTTGAAAATTTTGAGGGAAAATACGTAATTTCGAAGTTTTGAAGGGATATACGTGAAATTCTTCCAAAAAATAAAGCTCCTCAAGAAGAGTTCAAATAAACTAAATTGAACTTATTTATTTTATACTCTGCAGTCTGCAATCACCAAAATCTCATTTAATATTATTACTATTGTCTTATTTTGCCTTCTTTATTCTTTATTTGAATCAAAATGAGAAATTATTCAACATTTGAATTCAAATGAAAATGTATTTTTTTTAATTTTTTTTAAAAACCGTTAGGCAAATAAAAATGCTAAATAATAGCGTTTGTGCTATCCATCTATTAATTAGAGCAGAAGCAGGATTTCGAATTTCTGATCCATACCATTTAAAAAAAATATTTTCCACTTTTAATTGTACTTGCAAAAATATAATCTGAACAGCTTTTATATGTCAGAATATAAAATTATTTTTTAATATTTATTATAAAGTTTGATAAATTACATTATTAACAAGTTTAATATTATGGATTTAAAGTTGTAATATGAGCCGTTTGCATTTGAACATGAGGCATTTGCATGTAAAATCTAAATTCTTATTACATAGTTTGGGAGGGATGTCTGCAACAACTTTTCAAAAAAAATATACTAATAGATATATGAATAAGCTTTGTACTATTATAAAATAGACACAAAATCACTTCATGCAAAGATTATGAACTATTCAAAAATATAATGTTTTTACCCATCTAAAAAATAGTAAATTAATTCTAAAAATATAAAAATTGGCCTCCAAGTACATTTTCATTCGGAGATTACGTTGAACGGTTCTTATCTACTATTTGGACTTTGAAAATTGATATATATATCCATAGTACATACCAAATTACGCTATAAATAATAACATAGTCTCGATCAATTCATAAAACATGCCTACATTTTATAATAAATAAAACCCAAAATTGGCGGAGCTTAAATTATACTCTACAGTGTATATCAATATTGATCATAAACACACAAAAATGTAAGCAAAACGTATCACATTCATTGTCCGCTAATTATTTCTTATCTGCAAACCTGTCACATAAAATACAGCCCCGAGTGTTTGCGGACAAAAAAAAATATATGTTTCACATTCAATTTTGATCGGTCAGCTCTGATCAATAATGGCAAACTGTTGCATCCACTACAATGGCAGAAAATGCAGACTCTTAGGGTTCAATACAGTACCAAAGACAAAACGGGTCTCAAAATAAGTAAGCAATACCAACTTCAACATGTAAAAAGAAATCCATACCCAAACAAAACTTGTCACTTATCAAGTATTACAAGGGATGTTTAACAAACAAATTAAGATAATAACAGATTAAGTTATGATCATATTCCCTATTTTCTTTACATATCTACCCAAAGTCTTGATCATAGCATTGATCAGCTCGCTAGACAATTTACCACACCCATACTCACGACCGATTTTAATTGTCTCAAGATACTCTTACTGGAACAAAACATCTCCGGAAACCTCTCGTCTAGGCTCTGGTATTTGACCTTGGCTCTGTTAGAATGGTAAAAAAAAAATCAAAAGTTTGCTAACATGATAATTTATGAGCAAATTCAAACAATTGGTAGCTTCCTTAACTCAAAAAACTAGTACTGGACTTGTCTGATGTGGTAGCAGAGTTTACATAGACTGGAATTTAACCTGAGCAGTATGGTACCAGAAGGAATTTGCCATTTTCAGGCTCAATTCACTCGTTAGCCCAAAATAACCACAAAATGATAGAAGCACTTGACAAATGTTAGTACATAATTAATCCTATCCCTACATTTACTTCACTAAATGGTAGTACTTGGCAAATTCCTATTCCAGGAATTATACTTCGTATCATATCCTATTCCAGCTAATAATAAAAACTTTATTCCAGAAAATAAGCCTCAATTCCAGAAGTCACCAGAGAGCTTACACCCTTAAATACTGATTGCAAATCAGCATTTTTTTTTTTCAGTTCTACAAACCATCCCAAGGTTCCTTAACCAGTATTTTCCTTCTCAGCAAACAACAAAACAGTCAATGCCAAAACCTGCAAATACCAAAACAGCACTGAATCAGCTGGAAAATACTGCTCTCGGACAAGAATTATAAAAATTAATAAACAACAATACCTGAAATTGAACTAGTACCATATGATATGAATCAGTGTCGTACCAGAAACAGCAAGAAAAACAGAAATCAAACCAGAAAAAATAAAAAATATACATACCAGAAAATCTGCTCTCAGAATCAGCAAGGTGTGACCTGGGTTCTAGAAGTGAAATTCAGCTTCAGACTCTCAAGAAAGGAGATCCATCGTGCAAAATCTTGTTACTTTTCTCACCTAACAAAACCCTCTCTCTCTCTCTCTCTCTCTCCAATCTGTGGCCTATCACCAGAGTAAAACCCTCATTGTTCTACAGCTTCTAAAATCCTAGCGCAAACTGATTCTTCTCTCTCTATGGGGCTCACTTCTTTTATGTCGGATCCGGGTGTTGTTGGAGATCCGAACTCGGTGTTGTTCGGGTGAGCTTGGATTGGCTCCTCACTTGCGCTACGGGCCCGCTTCTAATGTGATCTCAGGGCCTTGTATCTGGCCCAGCCCATTAATATTTTTCAGAAAAGAATTGTGCAACAAATAAAGAACACTGTAAAATTGGTAGAGAATGACACAGGCAACATTAAATGCAGAACATGTCCGAGAAAACCAAACTCTTGAATGAAGTCTACGAAGAAAAGTGAATTTAGATTTTGTAATTTTTATATGCAGTTACTGAGATATATATATATATTATTTTAATTTGGACTGTGGGGACTACACTCTAAAATATTTTTTAATTTGTTCCCCAACTTTTCATGTCAAATAAAATGCAAGTATTTTTTTTGGGTATGGATTTCTTTTTATATGTTGAAGTTAGTATTGTTAACTTATTTTGAGACCCAATTTTTGTTTTTGGTGTATTGAACCCTAAGAATGCATGTTCTGCAATTATAGTGATCTCAGCTCAGTTATTGCAAATTCATTTGTAAATTATGTATTGATACTTACAAATTTTGTAATCAAACTATTACTTTCTTTTCTTATTATGTAATATTATTTTTTGTTAGATCTATTAATTGTATTGACTTCATGGTAAATATGGTTAGTTATATAGAAAAATTCTCCTAGCATGCATCAATAACTGTTTGAAATCGATACAGGAGAGATTTCGTTTTAGGAGGGTTCGAAAATGAATTTAAATTAAGATTCAAATATATTTGACATTTTATCAAATATGAATTCAAATTATATACCGTATCTAAATTCCTATATATATATATATATATCAAGTATTTGAATATCTGGATCTGTATTTGAATATTTAACAAATACGGATATGTATTTCTAATATTGGCTCATATGAATGCGAATATGGATATTTTTCTAACAAATATGGATACATATACATAATTAATTTAAGATTTAAGTATTTCATTATATCGGCTTGTGTTTCATTTTTTATAAGATTTATATTTCTTGATATATTTTGACCTACAATATGAAAATAATTAGTGATTAATTATTATCGTCATTATATTTTTTTTAACTTTTATTTGTTATGAAAATATTTGGAAGCTATTTTTCATGAGAATAGGTGGTATTTAAATATCTTAATTATTTATGTATTCATATTTGTATTTTTTTAGTTCAATTTATATCCATATTCAATTTATTTTTTATTGTATCTAAATTCCTATATATATATCAAGTATCAACATTAGCAGGGGACTGTTTCTTGGGAGTGTATAATTTATTTGTTCGTATTCAATTTATTTATGTATTGGAGGTGAAGTCTCTCATTTCTTTCGCTTAGTTATGTAAAATAAAAACATTTGATGTACAGTATGACGCCAACGAAGAAAAGTATTTAGAAATAATTATCAATACATATGTTTAAAAGCTATGTATAATATTGTGAAACATTTAAAATTAGAGATATTATTGTCATACAATATAATTTAAAAAACAGGAAAATATCAGTACTGGAGATGAGTTGAAATAATTTGACTCATCGTTTGATCCGATTTTTTTATTTATATCCAAAAAAAAATATAAATTAAAAAAATTAACCAAACCTCGCGTCTATTTCGAAAACTATCTAAACCAGAAAAAAAAATTCTAGTTTCAACACCAATTTTCAGAAAATTTTTTTTCCAATAAATGGATATTATAACCGGAAAAAAAAAATTCTGGTAATGAATTTCTGAATTTTTTTTTCCGGTTTTAGAATTTTTTTTTTCGGAAATAATATAATATAATATGATACATGTATACATATTGGTTTGGATTTACGTTTGAAGTCGATTTGATAGGTTTAGAGTTGGTGTTATATAGGTTGAAATGACACTGATGTTATACTAGCCAAACTCTATAATATGATATATATATATATATATATATAATATGATAGAGGAGGGTTCAAATGCACCCTATCTTTCAAATCATTTTTCTCCGTTTTCAAAGTCCGAATAGTCAATCCGAACCGTTAGATGCGATCTATATATTAAGATGTGCTTGGAGACCAAATTTTACATTTTTTGAAATTTGTTTACTATTTTTTTAGATTTATTGAAAATCGCTGTTTTTGGCAAATCTGGACCATAAAAAAACAGCGATTTTCAATAAATCTAAAAAAATAGTAAAAAAATATCAAAAAATATAAAATTTGGTCTCTGAGCACATCTTAATATATAGATCGCATCTAACGGTTCAGATTGACTATTCAGACTTTGAAAACGGAGATAAAAGATAAGATGCATTTGGGTGTACAAAAATTTGGGTGCATTTGAACCCTCCTCAATATGATATATGTATACATATAGAGAGAGAGAGTGATTAATGTGCATTCGAATGTATATGGGTCGAAATACATACGGTCCAAATTTAATTTTTCAAAATCCAATCGGTCGATCCGAACTGTTCATCTTGTTCTCCATATCAAGATGTGCTTGGAGACCAAATTTTACATTTTTCTGAATTTTTTTACTATTTATTAAGTATTTTACAAAATTGTTAATCCAACGGTGGCTGCTGATTTTACTGTTTTGTTAAGCCACCGTATGTATTTCGACCCATATATATTCGAATGCACATTAGTTACTCTATATATATATGTATATATAATATAATATATATATTCACGACTCAAAATTAAAATTTTATGCCGAAGAAAAATCCGCGTTCTGGTTTGTTTTTTTATTTTTGACACTGTTTTTGTTCCGTCGGATCTGCTTTGAAAATCGCACTGATCGAACCCTGGATCAGCGAAAACCCTCCCTCTCGCTGGAGCATCTTTGCTCTCCTCTACCCTGAAAGAAAATCAGTCGGTCACAACTCAGATGCAATAATCGGCGTAACTTGGACATAAGGTGAGTCTCTTTCTATTCAATCGTTCTTAATATTCCAAAGATGGTAGCAACGCAACATTGGTCTGATTATTGCATCCTAGTGCTATGGTTTAATGGTTTAAGACATTAAGGTCTTAAGTACGGTACTTCACAAACACTACAATTGGAGCTCTCTCTCCACGTGTTTATAAGTGTTTGTTTTCAGTTCGAGCAGTGTCCTACCCATATATTTTAAGGATTTACAGGATTACACCATCAAGTGCCATATTTGTACTGGTACTTCACTGGTCTGGGTTGGTATGGTATGGTTCATCAAAGTGATGCTTTTCTGGTACCAAATCATACACTCATCATTGGCTGGCTAGTGGAATCATAGACAGTTTTTTAAGGAAGTTCGTAAAAAAAGACCCCATTTTTTTGTTCAATAGCAAAGCTATTTATCATTTTAGTAACTGCAAATGTAAATTTTAAGAAAGAATATCTTTATTTGTCTCTTTATTTTGCCAGTATACCTTGAAAACATTAGCCGCCAACTACCTGATGACCATGAAATAATGATAATTAAAATGAGCCTTTGGGAAGCAAATATATGACAAATCTTATGCTCTTTAAACATTATTAAACTTTGCTTATCTTTGTTTCTTAGTATCACTGGTGGCCTCTTTGCTCCGGTATGGAATCCCCTCTCTGAGGAATCGAGCGCACTGTGGCAGCAGGTGTTTGAACCTTGTGGTGTGAATGAAACAGCATCGGTAGATGACAGTAAATGTCACTTTGGACCTTGTGGTGTGAGTGAAATAGACATTTTTTTTTTCAAATTAAAGCGAGAAATTTCTGGACAATATTATGCCGGGATTGCTGGTACAGAAGACAGCAGCGCAAGTACGTCAGTGGATGCCGCTGTTATGAGCATTAAAAACAGGGAAGCATAGGAGATTGTTTTTATAATTTCTTTCTAGGTGCCTTAGTGATGTTGTTATGCTTATGATGTTGTAAGCATATTACTCTTTAGGATATGGATTCTTTTGACATGTAATTTTTCAATTTGAAATATGTGAAATGAGACACCTGTAATAGTAATTTGAATTTACATTGATTGATGCATATTTGAATTCAAAATGAAAGCAAGATTGTATATTCAACAAATATTTGAAGTCCTAATCATGCTCAATACTTATTTGCTTAACAGTATAATTCAACTAGTTTTGATTCCTGAAATCAGTAGTTGAACATTATTTCCAATATTTTGGGAATAATGGTTTTTTTAGTGTTTTCTGGAGGTAATAGCCAGAAAATTGAGACTTACCAGAGGATTGAAATTTGGTTAGTTGCAATTTTAAGTATCGAGCATTGGTAGCAACACTGGTACAACAACCCTTCAAATATTAACAATATAAATAGAAATACTTAAAATTGCATCACAAAGACAAATAAGAGTTATTTTCAAGAGACATTGTTGTTACAAAAATAAAATATCACACTATACACAATATACATAATTTACAAGTATGACAAAAAACAGAAATAGAAACAGAAATACTTGCAATGCATCATAAAGTCACATAGGAGTTGTCTTAAAGGGGCATTGTTGTCATAAGCATAAAATATTATAACACGAACAGCTATTACCACAAATTGATATAAGGATTCTAGCTATACAACAACAATCTCTAAAAAATTTAAAGCTCATTATTGTAACTCTTATCAGAATTGTGATTCTCTCTGCGTAATCTCTCTATAACTTGGTTCAGCAGTGGATCTCCTGGCCTTCTATAGGTCTGATCACCAATTTTTACTCATATGCATCGCTCTGGCTTTGGATAAACTCCTTCAACTAAAATTAGCAGCATGATCATCAATATTTTATTACTTGTTAGAAATGTGAAAGTAAGATTCAATTTAGGTTTACTTGAAGCAAACTACATTACCCAAGAGTAAAGTACTCTTAATGGCAACTATTTCACAATTTCGCTGAATGCACAACAAAAGAAGATAATAGAGTACATTGACTCAATAAATTTGACACTACATTAAAACCTAAGATCCCATGCTCCAGCTATTGAATTTAAAAACATGGTAAGAAAATCTACTCTCCTTGTCCTATAAACAATATCTTTTCAAACTAGTTCTGCTACAAAATAAAATTATAGGAAAAAACAAATAGACTAAAAGAGAGCAATCGATACCCAGACAATACTGTAGCTGTAGATCTAACTAGTATTTATTAAGCTTGGAAACGAACATCACATGTTTATATCTTAAACCATAGTCCACTGATCTTGAAAGAAAATTTAGATCAAAATTTGATGATAACAATACCCTGCCTTCAACAATCTTAACCATTAACAAGATCTACTCATATCTACACCGAAAATCCCAAAATTTTGCCAAAAAATTCATAATTTCTCACATAACAAAATAAGGAGAAGATCTCACCTTGTAAGAAATCACAATTCTCGGCCTCCTTCCTCACCACATCCAAGACCGAATCAATCAGCTTAGCTCCCTCGGTGTAATGTCCCTGGCCCAGTTGTTCCTAGCTCCCGACTGTCCAAAGACGAAGTTGTCAGGCCTAAATACCTGGCCAAACGGACCCGACCGGACCGAGTCCATCATGCCGGGTTCTAGATCCATCAACACAGCCCTCGGCACGTACCGACCACCACTGGCCTCGTTATAGTACACATTGATGCGCTCAATCTTACGCATCTTGGACTGATTACTGATATTGCAAAAAATCACATCTAAGTACTAATATTGCAAAAAGATCATAACTAATTTATTCGTAAGAAACTAGTACATTTACTATAACATTTATGATTAATAACAATAATATAATAAGAACTAGAGAATTGATTACTGGACATCACAGCACTGGAAATAATCTAAACTAAATAAATTGATCACTGTACTGATGTCACACAACTATCCAATTAGACTGTGGATTAAAATCTTAAAAAAAAAAGGTGGAAATATCCAATACAGAGACCTATAATTGGCAAAGACTTTGACTTTGAAAATATTTAAATCAGCCCCTCAAAAGGTTTAAATTTTTCTTAGAACATTACTGGACGTAACCTAAATCAGATACAAGAGAAACCAGACCGACAAGAGAGGAAGAGAGAACGAGAGAAACAAAGGGAAGGAGGGTGGGAGAGCTTACCAGAGAAATAGAGAGGAAAGTGACCGTACATAGAAGGAGAGGCGACAAGAGAGGCGATTTGTGATTTAGGGCTGGATGGAGAGAAATGGCGTGAGAGAGAAAGAGCAAGTGGATCCCTCCTCATGTATAATACATATAATATAATATAAAAAATAAAAATTTAACTGTGAATATTTTTTTTCTTTAAATTCTATTTATAGTAAAAATAAATAAATAAATAAATTGGAGCGCGGATTTTTATGTGGTCTGAAAATTTAATTCTAGATTGTGAATATATATTATATTATATATACATATATATATAAATATATCATATTATATATACATATATACATATATTATATTATATATACATATAAATATATTATATTATAAAAAACTGAAAACTGAAAAGAAAAATCTGAAAAAAAAAATTCATAAAAAAAAAAATCTAAAACCGAAAAAAAAAATTATGATTTTGAAACTTAAAACCAAAATTTTTTTTTCCAGAAATTCATTACCGAATTTTTTTTCCGATTTTAATATCCATTTACCGGAAATTGGTGTTGAAACCGGAAATTTTTTTTCCGGTTTGGGTAGATTTTGAAATAGATGTGAGATTTGGTTAGTTTTTTAAATTTATATATTATTTTTTGGATATAAATAAAAAAATCAGTCGTTTGATCTGTTGTAAAATATGAGATTTCGTTTCACAATATTCAGAAGAAAAATATTCGAACATCTGTCCATTCAATTAAAAAGAAAGAAATATTAGAAAAAAATTCGCGTGTGTTCGCGTCATACTGTGCATCAAATATTTATTTAATATTATGTACAACCAAAGATTCAATTAAGTCCATGCAATTAATAAACGAATTTAATTAATTAAATCACAACAATCAGACCCAATTCAAATCCATGCAATTAATAAGTACAATTACAATTATAAAAACTGAAAGTACATAGTTAACAATAGAAAATTAAATGTAGCAATTACAACAACGGGCAAGTATGAAAAGTTGAACGCTGCAGGAACAACAAACTGAAACAAAGGAACTTATAATATTATAATGAGACTCACATCTGACCGCTCGTCTCTAATTAAGCAGAGAGAATATGTATGATTATGCCATGTCTTCTTCTTGTATTTTTCCGTATGATCTCTTTTTATTGTTAGTTAATCGGCCTGCTCAACATGTAATTAAGAGTAGTTAAATTACAGTGAAAATAATGAAAAACAACTGATAATCGAACTTAAAGCCTTACAGCTACGCAAAGTATATGAATAGCAAATCAAGACTGAGGAATTTGTAAAGAAATTTTACAACCAAAGAAGCATGAGATCTCACCATATACGCACAGATGGGATATGCTCAAATTTGTGTCGATCTTTTCCTTGCATAGATTCGCGTAGCTCACGTGAGGGCGAACTTACATATAGCTCTTGAAGAGTCCACACCTTTTGTAGCTCGGGTAAGGCGTGCAACATCTCACAACTGAGAATTTCGAGGTGAGTAAGGATGGGCAGAGCTCCCACTTTTATGTCCCAATGACGTAGGTTCAACAATTGAAAAAGCTCCAGTTTTTTGAGTTTAGGAAACCCTCCGGTTGAACAGATCATCTCAGTTCCCTCATATGATTCAAAAGTTAAATTAAGTATACTGAGGCTCTGCAACCTCTCCAATATGGGCATTGGATCTTCATGGAGCCTAGACCATCCTAGCGTCAATTTGGTGAGATTTGTTGGGAACATCTCAACACTTGGAACACATATATTTCTATCCCATACTCCTTCGAGATGTAGTTTCTGTATCTTCCCATGACAAGGTAAGTCTTTTGTCCCCCCATATGGTAGCAACTGGTCACCAGGTCCTGTAATACTAAGGTATACCAACTGTTCTGAACTTCTCAGCACATCCTTGAGGTTTTGCCACTGTAGACCGCATGCAAAATCTTGAGACATATCAAAGCGAATTCCTAACGTACGCAAGTTGATCGTACAACATCCTAAATCAGCAATACTTTCTTTCTTCATCCTCACATTTTTAACTGTTTGTAGATTTGTATGCTGATCCCATTTTAATGGTAAATAGAATTCCAGTGATCCATATACATGCCTTAGAGTTGGGATTACGACATCACACAAATCTATAGTGTTTCCTATAACACCACGGTCAGCATCTACTGTTGTCGATGCCTCAAAATCAATGGTTTCTAGATTATTGAAGGAAAACTCCTTAAATATATCTTGTGGAAATTGGCATTTTCTTAAACCCAAATACGTCAAGTGTATCAAGCCCTTCGGCCACTGTCTCGGAGTGAATTTGGTCATGTTGACCTTCTCCAAGGTTAACACTCTAAGTAGACTAAAACCACTATACTTCAGTTTGCCAAACCCACAAGCATCTTGTAACCATTCGGTAACACCAAAACAGATTAAAGAACGAGTGTTTTCTGAATAAACACCATCCTTAGTGAGGCTGCAAAATTGCAGTGCCGCACGGCACGGCTTTCTAGCAGCTAGCTGGTTAACATCTTCTTCTGCTTTGGAGAATACGGTGAAGAAGTTCTTCTCTTTGGCTTCGCGAATAGCCAGGTCCCGTAGAAGATCGTGCATACTACAGTATTTGCAGTAGCCGTTCCAAGATTTTTTAGTTACTTTAATCAAGCACCTACAATAGTATTTTTCATACAATTAACATGAAAGAAGAAGGAAAATATTTGTTTATGAATAAGGAGGTATTACTTTAAGTCAAATTAAAATGAACACTTGGCTATATCTTTCATCCATATAGGTAGGTATTCCTTAAAGAGGTCCCACTTGGAATATTGCAGATATGCAGTGATAGTTATATAAAATATATTTGGCCAACTCGAAATGCTAAAATTATTACTGTAAAAATTCTTACTCGGCTAATTAATATATTAAGTGGCATATAAATTTGTTTTGAGTGGATATATTATGTTACATTACAAATGTTTGTATATGGATAAAATTAAAAATGTTGGTATTGCTTGACGGTGAAGCCATTAATTAAGAATATTGTTGTCCTCTTTTATTTAGGTCTAAAAACTACATCTAATACTCAATGGTATTAGTTTGTTATTTACAGCTCATGTTTTACCTGACTCATAGTAATTACTCTCATGTGCTAAATTAAATTGTTGGTATATACCATAGCGCACACATACAAATCTGATGTGATTCTTTAGAATCACAGACCCTGCTATTCTAAATCTACTCATTCATCTATTTGGAGATTCGTGCACAAAAAATAAATGATTTTGAGATTTGTGCATTCCCAAAAATAAAGAGGTGGATTTAGAATCACATAATCCTACGATTCTTTTAGAATCACAGCAGATTTATTTCCATAGCACACATGCACGAGACCTCGTCTCTTTTCAGAAAGACATAGGTTCAATTTTCGAGAAGAACATTTGAAAAATGCTATGGTATGTACCGTACCAAAAAGCCTTTAATAAAAATGAAAATAAAAATTGCATGCAGTCTCATTACAAAAATATGACTTTTAAAGTAATTCACAACTCATTAATCGAGATTAGTGATATTAGGCGTCTAGTTTCCAATTTAAGATTTAAATATTTTTTAAACTATATTAAGCAAATTAGGCGAGTGCAAGATGCTCCATATTCTACTTTGTATTAGCTTCCTTTTTTAAGCAAGCGCAGTACGCTGAAAATGATTTTTTTTCTCTTACCTCAACATTGCGCCAAATAAAATATATGTTGTTAAAACAATGTGTCATTTTCAATAAACTGACTAAAGCTAACTTGTTGTAGACACGAAAACCGGCCATTAATCTACTGGCAAAAGACAGTATTGTATGAAAAGTTACAAATTAATTAATTTGAAATCCATATGAAACTATATATTAGAATTTAGAATACTAGACTTCCATCCTTCTTTAAAGAAAAGAAAACAAAGCTGTAGACATATATACTAATCACCAAAGCTAATTAGCCACATTTTTTTTTTTTTTTTGTCAGAAAAAATATCGATTATCTTAGTGCTCCACTCTTTCCAAAATTTTTGTTGTCAATTATGAATTTCTAGATGTACTATTATATCTTGTTTGGATGAAAGAGAGAGGAAGAGTAGTAAGACAAGGTAAAGAAATTTTAATAAATTGTTCTTACTTGATTGAAAATTTAATAGATTTGTAAGGTAAATAGAGGTTATTAGTTTAGCTTTAATCATCTAAAGGTTTTATTGTTTTACTATTCAAATTATAAGGTAATTTAAAAATTTATTGATGAGTATAGTAAATAGAGGTTATTCTTTTACTTTTGCACTATTCTTTTATTGATGAGTATAGTAAATAGAGGTAATTTAAAATACATGATTAAAGCTAAAATAACTTTTGCACTATTGAACTCCGTTCTATTTGTTTTGTTTCAGTTGGCAAGGTATGTTAAGGAGGAGTGCATGAATACGGAAAATGTTATTTAGTTGCGCTGCGATCAAAATGCTACAGAAATTGTCTAAGTTTGTAGATAGATAAGAATTTCTAGCAGACAATATTTCTTTGAGGGACAATCCATGACCTTTATGCATTAATTAGAAGATACTAAATTTCATGCAAATATTCTTATATAGAGTAAAATCTATTTGGTATTATCATTGGAAATTACTTTTTCTTTTTTTTATCTTGGGAGAATGGTGGAATTAAGGAAGTAAAAAGGAGATCATGTGTGTACCGGACACATATTGAATTGGGAGGGAGTTATAAATTTGGTTTGAATGTGCTGAGACTGAGCTGAACCAAAAAATACATCATGACCTTTTTTATACCTGACAAGTACCTTCAAAGTTAGAACTGAAAAAGGAGTACCTTTGCACGAGCTCTTCAAGACATTTCTCAGCTCTGTCCTCCATTGTTCCACCTCTACCTTTCGGGATGAATTCTTCAGCCATCCACATTCCGGTAAGGTGCCTTCCCGAAATCCTATAATCTTCGGGGAAAGCAGCAAAATAAAGAAAACATGATTTGAGATGGTCTGGCAAGTCTTCGTAACTCTTGGCTAGAATCTTCATGCACTTCTCCCCATCTTCATTTCTCCAATCCATGGTCTCCTCCACTTTGCTCCAAGCACTGTAGGTGCGATCTCTCCTTGTGAGGATACCACCTAGCACAATCAATGCCAAGGGTAGCCCACCGCATTTTTTCGTTAATCTTTTGGCGATTTCCAAGAGATCACCAGGGTAGTCCCCAGGTTGTATATGTTGTTGAAAAGCCCTTCTGAAGAGGAGAGCAAGGCCCTCAGCATCGGTTAGATAACCAATTTTATGTATATCTGTATTGCAATCGGCCGCTTTAGCAACATCCAGTTTTCTGGTGGTAATTATCACACGGCTCTCATTGTTCTGATCAGGTAATGCTTTTTCCAATTTCTCCCAAAAATCAGTGTCCCAGACATCATCTAGGATAATTAAGTATCTCTTGCGTCTCAACGAGCTCTTGAGCATCAGCACTAAATCCCCATCTGTTATGGGTGGATTTTTATTTTTCATTTGAGGTTCAATTGAGTAAAGAATTTCTCTCCAGAGATCATTTAAATCGTACTTTTGAGAAATTGACAGCCATGCCCTACAATGGAAGTGCCTCTCCAATTCCGCACTGCATGTGGTTACAATAATACATTGGTTACATCAAGAAAAAAACAGTCCAAAGAGAATACATTTATTGTACAATTTTTTTTCCATGTTACAGGATTGATTAATTATCTGTATTCTTAAGAAGATTTGGACCACATAATGTAAGGAGAAGACTAATTTAATCAAGTCTTTGTGCAAAAATTACCATGAAGCTAAGAAAATTACCATCTCTTAAATTCTATTAACCAAGACAGAGTAACTAATTTTTATTAAGGCGTAAATATTACAGTTATTATTTATGGAAAAAATTATCAGAATCATATGGGTGTAGTTGAGTAAAATTTCAGTATATTTTTTCATTAAACATTTCAGTATATTTATGTGCATGTTTACAGATCGTCATAATTTAATTTTTCTCGATTCAATTAAATTACTAAACAATCCCTTTATATAACCCAGTGTTGCAAACAATGGTATGCGCTCGTCAAACGAAAAAAGTACTGCCAAGCGATTAATTGAGAATAATGGGGAATAATCGACCGATTAGTCGGAAAAAGCCTTAACAGTGTGGTCACCGCCAACGATTAATCGGCCGATTATTCCCGATTATTTCCGATTTAGTTAATTTGTTAAACAGGGATTTTGTTCACCATTAAAAGGAAGTGACAGGATGCTCTAGTTAATAAATACGCAAGAGGTAATTAATTACTAACAGTAATAAAGATTCATGACAAAAACTCCTCCTTCCTTACGTGATAAAAAGAAATCTAAACAAATGATCTAATTAATTTGAACAGTTTTCTTACAAACGAGTTGGTTTGGGATTTAATTTTCTTGTTAAAAAAATCTAAAAAAAGAAATCACAAACTTTTACGCAATTCATATAAGAACATCAGTTAAAAAGATAGCACATGTACCTTTTGTATACTTTTTGGGCCAAGGTGGTTTTGCCGAGGCCGCCAGTGCCCACAATCGAGAGCACCGTGCGCCTTGAAATGCTGCTATCAAGCAGCTGCTTAATAATCTTGGCCTTGTCATCCTCAAGGCCAACAACTTCTGGATCATCAACCTTATCAGAAGGATCTAAATCATCAACATCATCGAGAGCATCAAGCTTACTCTGAATTCCCAACTGGTTTCCACGCTTTAAAATCCGATTGAGATTTTGTGTGATACCTTCGAGCTCTTTACGCATGCCGTGCTTGTATGTTTTATAGCTTCTTTTAACAGCCGTCATCTGTTTTTTGAACCAGTTGGAACTTTCTGGACGGGGTTGTCCAATGTTAACCTGGAAGGTATCAATCACACCATTTATTTTGTTGCCAATTTTTTCGACCTGGTGTAGCCACTCAGTTACCAAGTCACTTGTGTTTCGCTTGGAATTGGCATCTCTTAGCAAAGCATGGATCAACCGAAGTTCTTGCCGCATCTGTTCAGTCTGCTCACGCACATCCTTCAGTTCTTGAGCTTTATTAATCAAGGCATCAGCAAGCTTGCCCAACACATAGCTCACAATTTCCTCTGCCATGTATTTTCGATTGTAGGAAGGTCTTTCTTTCTCTCTCTTTTTTTTCCCCTTGTGCTGGGAGGGGGGTTGAAAATGATTTAGATTTGTTCTTTGTTCTTGGGGATGATTAGTAGATGTACATGAGACTAAATTAGACAAAAAGGAAAACATAAAGGATAAGCTAGCATACTAGTCATGGTTCTGAAACTCGGAATCGAAATCGGTATTGGATTTTTAACTGTGAAATCGGAATCGGAAGAATTGGCCGGAATCAAAAAAATCGGATCAGTAACTCATGTATTTTTGGCAGAAGCTTGTTTTGTAGCCAAAAAGTAGGAAAAAATTGATAAAAATAATTTGTAAAAAAACTAGACAAAAAACTATATATATATATATAGAGAGAGTAAGTCTACCATACATTGCAATGCATAGGCACCTCTGTGCATTGGACTATAAATCACCATATTCAAAGTCCAAATGACCAATCCAAACCGTTCATCTTGTTCTCCATATTAATATGTGCTTGGAGACCAAATTTTACATTTTTTGAAATTTTGTTACTATTTATTAAGCCACATTGAATATCGCTGATCCAACGGTTACAGTAAAATCAAAAGGCACCGTTGGATCAGTGATTTTTAAAGTGACTTAATAAATAGTAAATAAATTCCAAAAAATATAAAATTTGGTCTCCAAGCACATATTAATATGGAGAACAAGATTAACGGTTTGGATCGATTATTTGGACTTTGAATCCATGATTTATAGTCCAATGCACAAAGGAGCCTATGCATTGCAATGTATGGTAGCCGTACTCTATATATATATATATAGAGATAGGCTAATATACAATCGATTGTTCCTAGCCTCCCGTGCAACCAAGTCGTTTTCCGATTTTTAAAGTCCAAATGATCGATCCAAACCGTTAGATGTCATCTCCATATTAAAATGTGCTAGGAGACCAAATTTTATATTTTTTGGAATTTTTTTACTATTTATTAAGCCACTTTGAAAATTGCTGATCCAACGGTGGCTTACCAAACAGTAAAAACCAGAAGCTACCGTTGGATCAGCGATTTTCAAAGTGGCTTAATAAATAGTAAACAAATTCCAAAAAATGTAAAATTTGGTCTCCTAGCACATTTTAATATGGAGATGACATCTAACGGTTTGGATCGATCATTTGGACTTTAAAAATCGGAAAACGACTTGGTTGCACGGGAGGCTAGGAACAATCGATTGTATATTAGCCTATCTCTCTCTCTCTCTCTATATATATATATATATATATATATATAAAGGCTACCATATATTGCAATGCATATGCATCTTTATAAATCACTGGATTCAAAATCCAAATGACCGATCCAAACCGTTCATCTCATTCTCCATATTAATAAGTGCTTCAAGACCAAATTTTACATTTTTTGTAATTTTTTTATTATTTATTAAGGCACTTTGAAAATCACTGATCCAATGGTGCGTTTTGATTTTACTGTTACCGTTGGATCAGTAATTTTCAAAGTGGCTTAATAAATAGTAAAAATTTCCAAAAAATGTAAAATTTGGTCTCCAAGCACATATTAATATGGAGAATGAGATGGACGGTTTGGATCAGTCATTTGGATTTTGAATTCAGTGATTTATAGTTCAATGCACAAAAATGCTTATGCATTGCAATGTATGGTGGACTTACTCTCTCTCTCTATATATATATATAGAGAGAGAGAGAGAGTGTGGCTAATATTCTTTCGTATGCATATGGGCCAAATACATACGACCCAAATTTAAAATTTTAAAATCCAAAAAGTCAATATGAACCATTCATCTTGTTCTCCATATTAATATGTGCTTGGAGACCAAATTTTACATTTTTCTGAATTTTCTTACTATTTATTAAGTCACTTTGAAACTTGTTGATCCAACAGTGACTGCTGATTTTACTGTTTTGTTAAGTCACCGTTGGATCAACAAGTTTCAAAGTAGCTTAATAAAAATATAAAATTTGGTTTCCAAGCATATATTAATATGGAGAACAAGATGAACGGTTCAGATCGACTTTTTAGATTTTGAAATTTTAAATTCGACTTCATTAAGTAGAGATCGACTTCATTAAGTAGATATTTGCATTTGGCATGTACTACAGAAAAATAAGAAAATAAAATAATATAAGTAAACAATTGTACTAAAAAATCATCTTCTAAAAATACAATAATATATGTAAACAATTGAAATATATATACCTTTGCAAAACTGCTAGTGATCTCTACCACCCTTCTCGGCTTTTTCTTTCTGCAATTTCGTCTAAATGTTTCTAGAACCCACTTGTCATTTCCGGTTGCCTTGGAAAAGTTCTCCGCAACGTGTTGCATACACAACCTGTGCACACACTAGCCAGTACGTGTTGACCAACCGTAATCTTCACGACTAAACATATTTTATTCCTTTATGCTGGTCTGATATCACACAGAAAAACTTTCCTTCCCCAATCACCCGTCTTATTAAAAACTGCATAAAGAATCCCGAGTTCTCACCATCCTCTTTGTAAACAATTGCAAAGGCCAAAGGCAACAACTGGTTCTCAGCATCATATGCACATGCTATCAATAATCTCCCCTCATAACGGCCAGACATGAAGCATGCATCAATGCTGATAACGGGTCTGATGTGTGGCACAGCTTAGATACAAGCACCAAAAGCTCATGCTATGTCCTTGAATTGTTGAGCTCCCTTTATTAGCACTCCGTCCTTATAAAAAAAAGGGTCATGCCACCTCTCATATATCGTGCCAACATTTATACTTTCCATGGCCTGCAGCAATGGTGCCAGATAGTCGTATGAATCCTTCCAACTACCGAATATTCTGCAAACCGTAAGTTCACGACCTCTCCACAGCCTGTTGTATTTTGGGGTTACATATTTGTATTTGTGTCTGATAGTTATAGCCACCGCCTTGATGCTCATAGATGGGTCTTCCTTAATGTCTTCCTCAATTGCATCGGCAATTAGTGTGCCTTCAGCTATGCATGGTCTGTCCTTGTGGATGCAGACTTGCATGTATAGGATGGTTCACATTTCTTAATCATCCATGCTTCTCCTGCACCTGCAGGGGTTGCAAAAAGGCAAAACTCGCACTGCGGGTGAGTTTTACATAACACAACTAATCTTGTTCGATCTCTTTTGTGTAATTTACATTCCCAGTTGCCGTGAACATGAGTCTCATAGATTTTTTTTATAAGTTCATCTATGTTGGTATAAAGTTGTCCCAGGGCAAGTTCGTCATTGTATACAACACGAAGGCCAAAATAGGTAATGTCTGCCTCTTCAAAAGCTGTGGTTTCATTGAATGTGACGACCGGATGCTTATTTCTTTGACCTCTAATCGGAAATTTTTCTTCCCTGGATAAACCTGGTACATTTGCATCGCCATCTGATAAATCATCGGATTCCCAAATCCCTTCGTATTCATCTCCCGTTTCCATTTCCCTTTCTGGTATTGCATCAATAGCATCAACATTAATATCAATATCAATTCGATTAACGGGTATCGATCTTGACTCTGGCATATTTGGAAATCATGAGATTATGGGTGTCTGTCTGGGTGGTGGTGGTAACTCTTCAGTATTTTCAGGGGAGTTGTGGTACCCAAAGTTGTCATAACCAGGGCTGTGGTACCTCTGATTGTCATAAGGAAAGTGGTGGTGATACTCCTGGTTGTCATAACCCGAATTGTCATAACCTGAAGGCCCAGTTCCGGCCACACTAGAAGGTCCAGCTCCAGTCCGAGGAACCCTCTTTGAATATATGTCCATTACCGAGATCCCACTAGACTCAAATTGAGTGTACACAACTATCCACAAATTTGCATCTGTTATTGAAAACCTCACAAAATAAGGTCTACTCCTCGCCCCCTTTGTGAGTTGTCAAACCATGTAGCCAATTCTATTTCATACCTGTTGTGGTTTACAGCAGTCTTTTTGTATATTAGCTGCTTGAGTTTCTGAAATGTGGTATTTTCATTAACCTCGAAGTCAAATGCCGCGTCTTTCGTGTAATACACGCCATCTACACCCTTTTACAGCTTGCCGCCCACATACAGTGCAACTAACATCTTTTCCTTAACAAACTACATTTAAAAAATAATTTTATAAGTATTATAATAATTGTACAGTAATTATAATGAGCACAATAATAAATGGCTAATTAAAAAATATATATATATTGCTACAGTACTTGTACAATAATACTACAATAATTCTACATTAATTCTACAGTAATCCTATAGTAATTGACTAATTAGTAATAATTAAAAAGAATTTACAAAATAATACCTGTCGTTACAGGAGACAAGCGGCTGGGCGCAGTTTTTTTTTTTTTTTGGTTCGAAATGAGGCAGAGAAGAGGGAGGGAGGGAGGGAGGGGGGTTCACGGGTGGGATAATTGATGCATAGTGGACCGCCCGTGGGGAGGGGGGCGGGGTTTGCTTGAGGAGAGGACCGCCTGTGAGGAGTGCGGTTTGCTTCAATATATGGGCTGCCCATGGACTTGACGGTCGGAGTATTAATAAATAAAAAACAGCACACAAGGGTATTGTTAAAATTTTATATTTTTAGAGTATTAATAAAAATGGCCGAAAGATTTAAGACCTAGATTTTAGTCTATTTCCAAAATATAAAATTTCATTTTGCTGTTTTCAGAACATATCATTGGTATGATTCCCATCCAACAGTAAAGATAAAATATAAAAAATAAAACATGGCTCGAAAAGTAAATCGATTGATTTTGAAGTTAACCTCATCAATAGACTGGATGAACTTAAAAATATCATAGTTCTACTGTTCAAATATTAATGTTATGTATGTATTGACTTGCAAACCATAAGAGAAGTACCTGAGGTGCAATAATTAAGTCTGGCACATCCGTTTAACCTGATACGAATCTCAAAACGCCCCTTATAGTTTCTATGCATTAGCACCGGATTGAATATTTGACCTGGCTGGAATTAATCTGGGCTGTTTGTTTATTATTGCACCCCTTATGTATTTGATGGGACACGCACAACTAACTTTCAATCGAATTAATTAATAAGGATAATAAATGTATGGATATATACACCTACCACGAAACAGAGACGAGTAATGAGTTAGAGCTAGATTTCAAAAGAAAAAATAACACAGAAGGTGAAATTTTCATATACATATTTCCAAACTCTTTAAGTTATGTATTTCTGTCTATAAATTAAATTATTTTATATTTATTCATATATATAATACATAAAAATTATAAACTCTACACTTTTTAAATTGCAAAATTACTTGCATATTTTTAATTAACCCGTTTAGAATCTGTGGTGGTCTACTAGGAGCAGTACACAAACTCGTCTCAGGAATCTGTGGGACGCCATCTGGGTAGCGGGATGCTGGGCTATTTGGAAGGAACGAAATAGGATATTGTTCACGCAAAAGCGTACTGAGATGAGAAGCTTAGCGGCAAATGTGGCACGAGAGGCATTCAATTGGTACAGGGTGCTGGGATTGGGAGCCAGAGATAATGTGGCCATGTAACTTGTATTTTATATTTGAGATGAGCTTTGTATAAATAATAGGGTAATTTAGGGACCTCTAATATTATGTAAATAATCTTTTATATCAATGAAATTGACAGTGTTCTCATTGTCCTTCAAAAAAAATTAATCCGTTTAGAATCCACTAAATTGTACGCTACTCAAGCGTGCTGTGCCACAAAAGATCCGTGGTACAAGAAGTCAAGCCTTCACATGGAAGGAATTAATAATTCAAGGCAGACGCAGATCGATCGGAGGTGCATTAATTTTATTTTGTTTCATTATTTTAGTTGATCAGTTGATATTTAGTTTATAGCGCACTGCCAACTGCTCATTTAATTCATTATAGTAAAACTCAAAAGGCATATCTCGAGATCTACTCAATTCATTAATTTGCATAATTCAGTTTATTTAATCGAGGTCAGATCTATCTGCATGATTGCATCCAGCTGCTCCCGAATTTTTTATTAAATTTTGGGGCACTTACAACTACCCATTTGTATTTAATTCATTAGTTAACTCAAATGCAGCTGTCGAGGTCGGCTGAATTCATTTGTTTAATTCAGTTGATTTTATCGAAGTTCAGATTTAGTAATTATGTAATTGCATAATTAAATCTTCCTCTCCATATATCTTTCTAAGCACTAAATCGTTATATATGTTTTTTTCACAGACCATTAAGCTATTACTAGCATCAATTGATTTGCTGTTATCAACTTGAGCCTAATGTTTGTGTTTTGCTTAGTTCCCATTTTTATGTTACCTTTTATATAATACAAAATGTCGTCTTCTGATTTATTTTTTGCAACAAAATAAGATCCGATTGTATGTTTCAAAGATAGTTTTTCTTTTATTGGATTTTTTTTTTTTAAATCTTTTTTGCGAGTTAGTTGTTTGAGATTATTATTATATTTACCTTCAATTGTGTTTTCAACACCGCACATAGTATGCAATCAATTAGCAATCAATTAATAGTCTATGAGATTATCAACAATTTAATACCTCACATAACATGCACTCAATTGCTACCTAATGAGATTCTCAACAAGTACATATGATATAAAATTTCTCTTAATATCATCAACCTGCTGTTACAAGTAGACACATGCATTTTACTGCACAGATCAGATATCCACATCACATATCTGATCTTTACTTTGTTTCTTTTTATTCAGCTACCTTCAACTGTTAATTGTTGTTCGAAGAAGAGAACATCAGTAAAACGTTAATTAACACATTTCCATCAAAACAGATAATTTAGAGATGGAAAAAGAAGACCTTAATATCAAACTCGATCTAAGATGACTGAAGTAAATTAATTTAGCCCAAAACTAAAATGACCTTGAGATGTCATGAAGGTAAATGACCTGAAACTCGATTTGTCCGAATTGAAACAACCAGAAACCTAAGAAGACTCGAAGGCGCGCCAGAGGACTTTAATTAAGAAACTTGAATGAACTGAAACTCAAAAAATAACTAAAACCTGAATTAATTGGATGGTTGAAACCTTAATTAAATTGAAGGTAGAATGAACTAGGCGATGGCCTTAAATATGCTGAAGTCCAATCAATAGAGAAAAAAGGGTGCTAATTTGATCAATTGAAGAAAATGCATCTGGATTAAATGAAGAAAGGATGAAGCGTTCAGATTAAATGAAGGAAGCAAATTCGAATTGCTCTGTCCTCTGCCACTGCTGGCTCATAAAATTAAGGAGGTAGCTGTTATAGTACCACTACTGGCTCCTTTATTTTTTGTAGAACTCAACACTTCCAAAATTTCTATTGAAAATTTGTTAACAATTAACTTCTTTTCATTAATCCCCTTAAAGAATAAGAGAGATATTAGAAAATGTTGTTAATTAATTTGTATGTTCTCTTTTTTGCACTACTTGATTAATCTAATAATATGATGCACGTCAGTGCTCTCTCGCACAGAATCGTGATTTTTAATTGAAAACCATTAAGTAAGAGGTCATCGCATTTTAGCCTCTGATTTTCCCACAAGAAAAATTGCTCATCACAAAAATGTGTTTTTCGCTGAATCAATCTGAGTTGCACGTCAATCCAGATCCCCGACGTCTCAAACTAAAAAATGGTTCATGCGTATTTTTTTATTAGTTCATTAGTTTGCACTCCAATGGCACCCTCAAATGGTTTGTACACCTAAGTTCCTTAAATTGCTGGAATAAATTCGAAAAAAAAAAATATAAGACAAAATAACCAGGTTGGCAAAAAATTGTAAAAATAATTATAACTACCAAATAAGTAATTTGGATTTATTCCATGTTATGAAGACTTTTTTAAGAATTTTTCTCTATTTAATTACATGTTATACAGATTTTCGTGAATTATTACAAAACACAAGAAACACAATCCAGGTTGGAAAATAAGGGAAAAAAATAGAACTTGTAAAAATTTAACATGAATTAAATCATATCGGCATGACACGACACGTCTACATAACACTATCTTCCCTTTCTCTCAAAGAATGCTTAGGCTGTGCTCCAGAAACCACTCGCGCAGAGGAAGGGGACATGAGGTAAAGGAAGGAATGCGACCACGTGTTACTCCCTCTACACCCCAAATCTGGAGGACAGATTTCAAAGGTTTTGTACTTCCTCTCCTCTCTGATCTGATCTGATCGTGTGTCATCTTCCTTTCCTTTAATGAAAGATTTCTCCTCTTTTCTCGAGCACACCCTTAGTATTTCATGAGAGGCCTTTGACCTTTGGTCCACCAGCAGGGTTGACATCTTTGTAATGGCTGTAAAAATTAAATGAGTTGGAAAGAGAAACAGGCCAGCAATGAAAATATCTTGGTCCACCAACTCGATCGAGCTGGAAAGAAAATAAAACGAGGACAGGAAATCTTGGGCCGATGCAAAAGAGGCAATTTTTGGAGCAGCTTGTCCTCCAAGGTAGCTATAGCTGGCTCCTGGGTGTTGATTTGGTCAACTCAACTATTCGAATTCTGTTGTTAATTTAGCTCAAAACGCTGTCAATTAATCAGCACATGAAAGGAGCCTTTGACAGGGCCAGGGTTATATTAGTTGAATTAGCTAAACAAACTACAATTAACAAGCACATATTTGTACCTTTTTCGTGTATTAAGAGAGCAATATAAATCCAAATAAAATCAGAAAGTAATATAAATTTAATAAAATTCAGCCAAAAAAAAAAATTCGAAAACTTCTGACTTTCCAAAATCTGATACAATTAGAACCTGAGATTTTGCAAGACTATAACCAGCGATTGAATACTCTGTTGAGGTGCTGCCGATTTCGCACGAGAGAGAGAGGCGGAAGCGATAGTCGCGCAGTGGAGAGAGAAAATGGCAGGTTAGGGTTTGGTGCGAGCTTTGGCGCCAGGCCTTTTTTTTTGGAATAACAATTTCAGCGACCGGCGACAACACCGGCCGCTGATACCGGTCGCTGAAAATACTTTCTGTTGTAGTGCTTGTATATTATATAGTGAGTATTTTCTTACTAATAATGGATTTCATACTAATAATAAGGTCTTAGTCAATTCCAATTAATACAAGAAATTATTAGCACTATTTAGAAAATATTTAATTGGATTCTAACTATCTATTCATCTGCTGTTTGATATGGGTGATGTTCTTGTTAACGGTCAATCTACTGGAAATTCTTAAATTTTTGCCATCTTAAATGTGTATTCAATTTAGTTATTATCAATCTTTATCTTTGCTATTTTACCAATTTGTTTGATAATTGTATTTACATGCTCCGTCATCAGGTTTCTGCTCAGGTGGGTGTTCAACCATAGCTGATTCTAGTACCTCCTTGATTGCGGGTCCCACGGTATTTTCTTTATTAACACAGTTGATGCTAATTTTTTTTTATTTTTTATGTTTTGTTTAACTGAGGAGATTGTTTCTTGTAGTTTGTTATTACTGAGATAAATCAGAAGATTGAGTCAAGAGTACAAAACTGTAGTGGCACAATATGGCCAACAGATTTAGGATATGCTAGTAGCACAGGTTAAGTTTATATATTATTTTTTCTTCTTACTTTTTCTCTCTTGTTGTGCTAAATTGTGAACTCTGTGGCACATTTGAGGCCTAATAATACAATAGAAAGAGATAACTATAAAATGTACAAGGATTTATAGTTCAAAGGAAAATATATAGAGAAATTGAACTCTTTAAAAGGTGGATTAGTCAAGCACTCATCAAGTTGTCTGAATTCATAATCTTAGATGCTCATCTTACATAATAACGTTCTCAATCGTATACAAAATATTGGCAAAGTTGGAGTTTGTATTAAATAGAAATTTCAATAATATTGTCTTAAATAGATGTCCAAATTAGATAGTGGTGATTTTTTTAACAGTGTTAGCTTCACTTTATTGTCATTTCCACTGATCGGGATCGTATTAATGTTATTATCTCTAACTTTCCGTTGAAAATATGGATATTATGCCATGTTGTTCGTATATGACATAATAAATCGCTTCCTCGATTTTTTTTTCGAAATTAAAGTTATATATGCATTTATATATTTTTCAAAAGTAAGCATAGTTGCTTCAAATATAATTAAATACACAATTAATTGTGCTCTTCCATCATATAGAAAATGCATGACTTTTTCGCTAGCTACAATATCTCAAGCATCAACAACATTCGCATAGCATGGGGTAAATTTTTCTTGAAGAAAGTATTGATTCAAAAAAGTAAAACAATTTAGGATGTGATAATTTGTAGTAATTTAGGAGTTTAATTCTATGATGTGTATGATATTTGATGATTACTTCTTACTGTGCAAAAAAAAAAAAAAATTAGAATGCCAGCAAATATACAAAAGCTGGCCAAATAAAAAAAATTTAACTACAATAACAAATCAGAATCAGTTATTTGGGAAAATAGATTCAAAAACCAACCATTGGGAAAACCGATCCTAATGGTTGGTATCTGGATCAGTTTTTCTAAATAACCGATCCTTATTTGTTATTGTATTTCAAAAAAATGTTCAAATAACCATTGGGATCGGTTATCTATAACAACCGATCCTGATTTGTAACATCTAATGGATACTAATATGGCTGATCCTAATTATAATTTTTAGTATCGGCTATATAACTGATGCAGATTAGTTGATCATATTTGTATCGGTTGGATCAGGATCGTCTCTAGATCCGATCCTAATGTACGTAAATAACCGATTCCGATGTGTGTTTTTCCACTAGTGTGTTGCTTCCTTCTTTTAATGGGCATGATTAACCAAGAAAATCATCCTGTTTCATTATCATCTTGAAAAATAAAACGAAGTATCAAAGACTATTTTGAATTTATCTCTGATATTTTAGGAGATTAACGAGCTAAACTGGTTAACAATTTTACATTTGAAATTTGGAGGTACTGAGTTTAACAACTATATGCTCAACGTTCAAAAGATCAAGATCTTCATCAAATAAAGATCCAAATATCATGTACTATAGGGTCCAAAAAATTAATCGCATAACATACTTCATCATAAGATATCCCAAACCTCATAGATAATAGGAGCTTTTACATAATTTTAATTAATCTAATAATCTAAACTTCAAAACAGCTCATCAGTTGGCCTCTTCGACATGGTTCTGAAACTTGAAATCGGAATCGGAATCGGATTTTTGATCGTATAATCGGAATCGGAAGAATTGGCCGAAATCAGAAAAATCGGATCGGTAACTAGAATTTTTTTGGCAGAATCTTATTTTGTAGTCAAAAAGTAAAAAAAAATTTATAAAAAAACTATCTTGAAACAAAATATTACACTCAAATAATCTACAATTATATAATATATTACAAATATTATAAATAAAACACATTTTTATTGCTAAAAACTATGCCGAGCTGTTCGAATTGTGAGACGCGCATTCCCTCATTTCTTTCATTTTTTTTTTAAATGTAAAAGAATCCCGAAGTCCGACAAAAATTTTATTTTTTTCATTTCTTCTCTCTTGGGGGCCCACATATCTCTCCTTTTAAGAAATAATCTCTCACTCATCCACGTGTCTATTTCTTGTCTCTAGTTAGAAATTGCATCTCTATTCAATCTTGCCTCAAGTTCGAAATTACTAAAATTTGCTACAGAAAATCTTTAAATTTCGGGGCCATCCTTTTTAATTCAATTTCGGACCCAGTCACTACTGCAAAAAATTTTTTTTCTCATCACTCCTTTACCATTAGATGTGCTTCAGTACAGATAGTGTACGCAACGAGTGGCAGCGCTGTAATTACGTTGAAGTTTTAGCAATTTAAAACATTTAAGTGTGTACATAATATTTTTTGTATATAATTTAAGTGCAAAGCATAGAAGGAAATATCGACCGATACCGATCCGGATCGGCCGATACGTATCGGTATCGGCCGGGACTGATCTGATACTGGTCTGATACTCGGGAATTTTGTGTTTTTCATCCAATTTCTGCCATTCTGGTCATTATTCGTCTGAAAACTTGAACCCGTGATTGATTAAATGGAATATAAACTATGCACATGTTGGAAACTCATCACATTCATTGATTAAATAGAGTATCAACTATGAATCCGTGATTGGTTAAATAGTGTATCAACTATATATGCACATGCAGAAAATATAGATATGAAGATGTTAATAATTATTCATTTGGATCTACAATGTTTTTTATTTTTTATTTTTTTAGGACAACAATATCTCTATTTTTATCATAATACAGACGACGATGAAGTGATCCAGCCAGCACGACATAGTTTCTGGTATTGAAAGAGTGTGTTTATAGTTTTAATGCTTGTATTATATTGTATTAGTGGATTATTTGATTGTAATCATTTATCTAAGCATAAATTACTGACAAATTATTTTTACCTATTTTTTCCTATTTTTTTAGTGGAAAACAATCTTCTGGCCAAAAAGTCCAATTTTTCTATCCGAATCGCTGATACCGACCGATACACCGATCCCGAATCAGTATCGGTCGGGACCGATCCCGATCCCGAAACCGATATTTCCTTCTATGGTGCAAAGTGGGCAGCAAATCGAAATAAAGGCTAATTGGAATTCTTTTATAAATGACGTCTTAATTTGAGCCGTCCGATCTGGATGAGGGACATTTAAGATGCTAGATGAAATAATCGGCCATTTTTTCCCCAAGCATCCCCCTTCCTTTTCTTCCCAAGCGCTTTACTTTACTCGGGTAATACGAACCTGGTAATTAAGATAGTTAATGGGAATAGAAAAGATAATTCAAATCCAGTCAGGAACTTGGTAAAATGAGATTCAGACTGTTTATTTTAATTTGGTACGAATTTTAATAATCTCCGTGTATCTTTTTTTTGAAAAATAGTGGTATTTACCACCGATTTCATTGAAATCAAGAACCATAGCATATTTGACCTAGTACGTAAAATTGATACCAAAATCAAATATAACAAGTCTTTACAGCTGTTCAAAACATAAGCAAAAGCAATAAGAAAAATCAAAACATCATAACATGCCCACAACAAAGTAAGGCAACAATATAAGAAAACACGAAAACATCATATTATGCATAAAATTAAGTACTACAAATCTAATAAGTCTTCATTCTCTTTCTCGTCGCCAGACATTGGATATGGGGGGTTGCCATTCCCAGAACCCTGCACCAGGAGGTCCAAAGCTTGGGTCGAATCTGGACTTCTTTTCTCTTCCGACAAAAGGAGATCTAAAAGATCCTTAACATCAAAAGGCATTATAAGATTTAATTTAAAAAATGAATCACCCTCCCTAAATTTACACCAAAATTGAGTCAAAGCAATAATCTTAGCACCAATAACCTTAATAGAATAAGGGGAACTAACATTAAAACATAATTTATTGCGTTCTAACCAAGTAGCATCTCGTAATAATTCAATTAATAGTCTATCTTTTAAAGGAATAGAAGCATCAATCATCCATAAATCCTCTAAAGTTTGACAATTATAACTAAAGTTATTATGATCTGCTATCCAATTCCAGATTAAGCTAATATAAGAACATTGAATAAAAAGATGCTCTATACTCTCTATTTAATCACAAAACATACATTTCGTATCTAAAGCATGTTAAAAAAACACCGCTCAACTGAGATTTCTTCAGCACGTGTAGTACCTGAAGAGATTAATTAATTATATAGAAAAGAGCTAGCGTTGGAGAAATTTGCAATGGAACCTACCATTTTTAATATTAAAATGGTAATGAACCGGAGATCGGATATGCATGTGCCAACTCAGCGGAGCTCAACCTATATATATCCTCTAGAAGATTGGGCCTGTCTGTGTGCATGTCTCACCAAATCTGTCTTAATTAATTTGATCCCGGATTATTTAAATAATGAAGTTTAGCAATTTCAACTTTTTTTTTTTTCATATCCATTTTCAATTCAGTTTATATTAGTATTAATATAACTAATGGTATGTAATAGTAATCCATAATATTTGATAAATAAAAAAACACAATCAGATAACAGATGATTCAGATTATTTGATAAATAAAAACACTAACACATGACAAATAATAACAGTCCACGAGGCATAAACAGTCATGTAAATAATTTGATACAAAGTTCAAAAATTAGGAGTGCCTGATTTCAGTACAGATTTTAGTTCTACACTTGTACATTCTGGTTCCATTTCAGTACTGATTTTAGTCCTCTTCCGATCCTCTTCTATACTTTTCTTTTTCTCCGTTATTTAGGGCTAATAAGTGAATTGAGGCCTAAAGAGACTAATTCCTTATGGTGCCATACTGCTCAGGTCAAATGCCAGTTTATGTAAACTCTGCTACGATATCAGACAAGTCTCCAGTAATACAAGAGCCCCAAGGAGAGGTTTCAGGAGCTGTTTTGTTCCAGTATTACAATTGTTTGAACATGCTGATAAAATATAATGTTAGCGAACTTAAGTTCAAATACAAGAGCTCCAAGGAGAGGTTTGAGGAGCTGTTTTGTTCCAGCATGAGTATCTTGAGACAGTTAAAATCGGTCATGTGTATAGGCGTAAATTGTCTAGCGAGTTGATCAATGATATGATCAATACTTTGGGTAGATATGTAAAGAAAATAGGAAATTTGATCATAACTTAGTCTCTTATTATCTTATTTAGTTTGTTACACATCCCTTATAATTCTGACAAGTTATGTTTGGGTATGGATTTATTTTTAATGTTGAAGTTATTATTGTTAACTTATTTTGAGACTGGCTTTGTGTTATTGGTGTATTGAATCCTAAGAGTCTACATTTTCCGCCATTATTGCAGTGGGCTGCCATTGTTGATCAGAGCTGACTGACAAAAATTGAATTTGTCAGATTGCACCTTGATCGGAGGTTGTTAATATAATCTGAAGTTTTTATTTTGAATTGTATGTTGATATCAACAATGGCAGGTATATATAATTCTATTACTGGATAGAAGATATGTGTCATTACTGGAATTGCTTGTATAATGCTATATATGTTGAATGTTCTACCTCTTTTGTATGGTTATATTTAGCAGGTATGTGTCATTTGCAGTTGGTTATGTGTTTCTTTGGTAATTTTGTTTATCATGGTTAAGGTGTGCGCATGTTCATCTCATCCAAATAAGATATTATGCTTCTGTTAGGGAGTTTCAGTTTTACTGTTAACTTATCATGTACTGTTGAGGCCACAGAAACTATCTGCTCATTTCAACTCCAATTGAATTGACATAAAAGTAGAGTTTATACGTACCATTCCTACCTTAATATCCTTAATATTACAGCTGCATATCTTGGATTTCGTCATACAAATTGATTGGAAAGGCGATCACATCAGACCTGTACAAACCCTCATTGTTCTACCGCTTCTAAAACCCTAGCGCAAACTGATTCTTCTCTCTCTCTACGGGGCCGACTCACTCCTTTTATGTCGGATCCGGGTGTTGTTGGAGATCCGAACTCGGTGTTGTTCGGGTGAGCTTGGATTGGCTCCTCACTTGTGCTACGGGCCCGCTTCTAATGTGATCTCAGGGCCTTGTATCTGGCCCAGCCCATTAATATTTTTCAGAAAAGAATTGTGCAACAAATAAAGAACACTGTAAAACTGGTAGAGAATAACACATGCAACATTAAATGTAGAACATGTCTGAGAAAACCAAACTCTTGAATGAAGTCCACGAAGAAAAGTAAATTTAGATTTTGTAATTTTTATATGCAGTTACTGAGAAATATATATATATTTTTTAAATTTGGACTGTGGGGACTACACTAGGTGTGAAAACAGATTGAATACGGATTGGATAGTGATAAAACTATATTCGTATTCATTTTTATTTTTCGAATGCGGATACGAATTGGATATTAATCGGGTACGAATACGGATTGGATATTCATCAGATACGAATACGAATCGAATATTAGTCGAATACAAATACGAATACGGATATAAATCGAATTCCTAATTCAGATACATATATATTACAACAAGATTGTATAGCATCAGTGAAGTGAATTAATTTTTTTAATTGTAAAACAACAAGTATCCACATTTAAAATCAGAACAAAAAAAATTAAATAATGTGTTATTTAATTAAAACAAAATGAACCATTAACAATAAATTACATCAAAACTCAATTAATTAAATGAGACAATAATTAAAAAAAATAAAACGATTATTAGCATTTTTAAAAATTTATTATCAATTTTTAAACCTAAGATTTAATTTAAAAAGAAATAAAAATTCAAGATGTTGTTTGAATGACGATGGGGTCCCATGACAGGACTCCTCACTCACGGATGGCCACACATATCCCACCTCTTAATTCTCTTCTCTCTATTTCTATTATAGACGGACGCCACCCGTATCTGGATATCCGAAAAATTATTCGAAAAATTCAGAAATCCGCATATCCGAAAAATTATCCGATTATCCGAAAAATATATCCGACAATTAAAAAATTCGGATATCCGAAAAATCAACATATCCAAATTCGGATAATTATCCGAATCCGTATCCGTATCCGCTTCTGAAATAAAAACCGAATTCGTATCCATATCCAGATAAATCATATCCGTATCCATATTCGTATCTGCAAATTTTCCGTATCCGACTATCCGAATTCGAAAAATTCGAATACGGATCCGAATTTGATCGGATAATATCCGACCCGTTTTCACCCCTAGACTACACTCAAAAATATTTTTTAATTTGTTCCCCAACTTTTCATGTCAAATAAAAGGCAAGTATTTTTTTGGGTATGGATTTCTTTTTATATGTTGAAGTTAGTATTGTTAACTTATTTTGAGACCCAATTTTTGTTTTTGGTGTATTGAACTCTAAGAATGCATGTTCTGCAATTATAGTGATCTCAGCTCAGTTATTGTAAATTCATTTGTAAATTATGTATTGATACTTACAAATTTTGTAATCAAACTGTTACTTCCTTTTCTTATTATGTAATATTATTTTTTGTTAGATCTATTAATTGTATTGACTTCATGGTAAACATCGTTAGTTATATAGAAAAATTCTCCTAGCATGCATCAATAACTGTTTGAAATCGATACAGGAGAGAGTTCGTTTTAGGAGGGTTCGAAAATGAATTTAAATTAAGATTCAAATATATTTGACATTTTATCAAATATGAATTCAAATTATATATCGTATCTAAATTCCTATATATATGTATCAAGTAATTGAATATCTGGATCCGTATTTGAATATTTAACGAATACGGATATGTATTTCGAATATTGGCTCATACGGATGCGAATATGGATATTTTTCTAACAAATACGGATACATATACATAATTAATTTAAGATGTAAGTACTTCATTATATCGGCTTGTGTTTCATTTTTTATAAGATTTATATTTCTTGATATATTTTGACCTACAATATGAAAATAATTAGTGATTAATTAAATCGTCATTATATTTTTTTTAACTTTTATTTGTTATGAAAATATTTGGAAGCTATTTTTCATGAGAATAGGTGGTATTTAAATATCTTAATTATTTATGTATTCATATCTGTATTTTTTTAGTTCAATTTATATCCATATTCAAAATTGTTCATATTCAATTTATTTTTTGTTGTATCTAAATTCCTATATATATATCAAGTATCAACATTAGCAGGGACTGTTTCTTGGGAGTGTATAATTTATTGGAGGTGAGGTCTCTCATTTCTTTCGCTCAGTTATGTAAAATAAAAACATTCGATGTACAGTATGTCAACGAAGAAACGTATTTAGAAATAATTATCAATACATATGTTTAAAAGCTATGTATAATATTGTGAAACATTTAAAATTAGAGATATTATTGTCATACAATATAATTTAAAAAACAGGAAAATATCAGTACTGGAGATGAGTTGAAATAATTTGACTCTCATCGTTTGATCCAATTTTTTTATTTATATCCAAAAAAAAATATAAATTAAAAAAACTAATCAAATCTCGCATCTATTTCGAAAACTACCCAAATCAGAAAAAAAATTCTGGTTTCAACACCAATTTTCAGAAAAATTTTTTTCCGATAAATGTATATTATAACCGGAAAAAAAAATTCCGGTAATGAATTTCCGAATTTTTTTTTCCGGTTTTAGAGTTTTTTTTTTTAGAAATTTTTTTTTCCGGAAATAATATAATATGATACATGTATACATATTGGTTTGAACAGTTTGGATTTACGTTTGGAGTCGATTTGATAGGTTTAGAGTTGGTGTTATATAGGTTGAAATGACACTGATGTTATACTAGTCAAACTCTATAATATGATATATGTATATATAATATGATAGAGGAGGGTTCAAATGCACTCAAATTTTTGTGCACTCAAGTGCACCCTATCTTTCAAATTATTTTTCTCCGTTTTCAAAGTCCGAATAGTCAATCCGAACCGTTAGATGCGATCTATATATTAAGATGTGCTTGGAGACCAAATTTTACATTTTTTGGAATTTTTTTACTATTTTTTTAGATTTATTGAAAATCGCTGTTTTTCGCAAATCTGGACCATACAAAAACAGCGATTTTCAATAAATCTAAAAAAATAGTAAACAAATTTCAAAAAATATAAAATTTGGTCTCCAAGCACATCTTAATATATAGATCGCATCTAATGGTTCGGATTGACTATTCGGACTTTGAAAACAGAGATAAAATATAGGGTGCATTTGAGTGCACAAAAATTTGGGTGCATTTGAAACCTCCTCAATATGATATATGTATATATATATAGAGAGAGAGAGTGATTAGTGTGCATTCGAATGTATATGGGCCGAAATACATACGGTCCAAATTTAATTTTTCAAAATCCAAACGGCCGATCCAAACCGTTCATCTTGTTCTCCATATTAAGATGTGCTTGGAGACCAAATTTTACATTTTTCTGAATTTTTTTACTATTTATTAAGTATTTTACAAAATTGTTGATTCAACGGTGGCTGCTGATTTTACTATTTTGTTAAGCCACCGTATGTATTTCGACCCATATATATTCGAATGCACATTAGTTTCTCTATATATATATGTATATATAATATAATATATATATTCAAGACTCAGAATTAATATTTTATGCCGAAGAAAAATCCGCCTTCCGGTTTGTTTTTTTATTTTTGACACTGTTTTTGTTCCGTCGAATCTGCTTTGAAAATCGCACGGATCGAACCCTGGATCAGCGAAAACCCTCTCTCTCGCTGGAGCATCGTTGCTCTCCTCTACCCTGAAAGAAAATCAGTCGGTCACAACTCAGATGCAATAATCGGCGTAACACAGACATAAGGTGAGTCTCTTTCTATTCAATCGTTCTTAATATTCCAAAGATGGTAGCAACGCAACATTGGTCTGATTATTGCATCCTAGTGCTATGGTTTAATGGTTTAAGACATTAAGGTCTTAATTTTAAGTACGGTACTTCACAAACACTACAATTGTAGCTCTCTCCACCTGTTTATAAGTGTTTGTTTTCAGTTCGAGCAGTGTCCTACCCATATATTTTAAGGATTTACAGGATTACACCGTCAAGTGCCATATTTGTACTGGTACTTCACTGGTCTGAGTTGGTATGGTATGGTTCATCAAAGTGATGCTTTGCTGGTACCAAATCATACACTCATCATTGGCTGGCTAGTGGAATCATAGACAGTTTTTTAAGGAAGTTTGTAAAAAAAGACCCCATTTTTTTGTTCAATAGCAAAGCTATTTATCATTTTAGTAACTGCATATGAAAAGTTTGAGAAAGAATATCTTTATTTGTCTCTTTATTTTCCCAGTACACCTTGAAAACATTAGCCGCCAACTACCTGATGACCATGAAATAATGATAATTAAAATGAGCCTTTGGGAAGCAAATATATGACAAATCTTATGCTCTTTAAACATTATTAAACTTTGCTTATCTTTGTTTCTTAGTATCACTGGTGGCCTCTTTGCTCCGGTATGGAATCCCCTCTCTGAGGAATCGAGCGCACTGTGGCAGCAGGTGTTTGAACCTTGTGGTGTGAATGAAACAGCATCGGTAGATGACAGTAAATGTCACTTTGGACCTTGTGGTGTGAGTGAAATAGACATTTTTTTTTTCAAATTAAAGCGAGAAATTTCTGGACAATATTATGCCGGGATTGCTGGTACAGAAGACAGCAGCGCAAGTACGTCAGTGGATGCCGCTGTTATGAGCATTAAAAACAGGGAAGCATAGGAGATTGTTTTTATAATTTCTTTCTAGGTGCCTTAGTGATGTTGTTATGCTTATGATGTTGTAAGCATATTACTCTTTAGGATATGGATTCTTTTGACATGTAATTTTTCAATTTGAAATATGTGAAATGAGACACCTGTAATAGTAATTTGAATTTACATTGATTGATGCATATTTGAATTCAAAATGAAAGCAAGATTGTATATTCAACAAATATTTGAAGTCCTAATCATGCTCAATACTTATTTGCTTAACAGTATAATTCAACTAGTTTTGATTCCTGAAATCAGTAGTTGAACATTATTTCCAATATTTTGGGAATAATGGTTTTTTTAGTGTTTTCTGGAGGTAATAGCCAGAAAATTGAGACTTACCAGAGGATTGAAATTTGGTTAGTTGCAATTTTAAGTATCGAGCATTGGTAGCAACACTGGTACAACAACCCTTCAAATATTAACAATATACAAAATTTACAAGCATGGCAAAAAATAGAAATAGAAATAGAAATACTTAAAATTGCATCACAAAGACAAATAAGAGTTATTTTCAAGAGGCATTGTTGTTATAAAAATAAAATATCACACTATACACAATTTACATAATTTACAAGTATGACCAAAAATAGAAATAGAAACAGAAATACTTGCATGGCATCATAAAGTCACATAGGAGTTGTCTTCAAGGGGCATTCTTGTCATAAACATAAAATATTATAACACGAACAGCTATTACCACAAATTGATATAAGGATTCTAGCTATACAACAACAATCTCCAAAAAATTTAAAGCTCATTATTGTAACTCTTATCAGAATTATGATTCTCTCTGCGTAATCTCTCTATAACTTGGTTCAGCAGTGGATCTCCTGGCCTTCTATAGGTCTGATCACCAATTTTTACTCATATGCATCGCTCTGGCTTAGGATAAACTCCTTCAACTAAAATTAGCAGCATGATCATCAATATTTTATTATTTGTTAGAAATGTGAAAGTAAGATTCAATTTAGGTTTACTTGAAGCAAACTACATTACCCAAGAGTAAAGTACTCTTAATGGCAACTATTTCACAATTTCGCTGAATGCACAACAAAAGAAGATAATAGAGTACATTGACTCAATAAATTTGACACTACATTAAAACCTAAGATCCCATGCTCCAGCTATTGAATTTAAAAACATGGTAAGGAAATCTACTCTCCTTGTCCTATAAACAATATCTTTTCAAACTAGTTCTGCTACAAAATAAAATTATAGGAAAAAACGAATAGACTAAAAGAGAGCAATCGATACCCAGACAATACTGTAGCTGTAGATCTAACTAGTATTTATTAAGCTTGGAAACAAACATCACATGTTTATATCTTAAACCATAGTCCACTGATCTTGAAAGCAAATTTAGATCAAAATTTGATGATAACAATACCCTGCCTTCAACAATCTTAACCATTAACCAGATCTACTCGTATCTACACCGAAAACCCCAAAATTTTGCCAAAAAATTCATAATTTCTCACATAACAAAATAAGGAGAAGATCTCACCTTGTAAGAAATCACAATTCTTGGCCTCCTTCCTCACCACATCCAAGACCGAATCAATCAGCTCAGCTCCCTCGGTGTAATGTCCCTGGCCCAGTTGTTCCCAGCTCCCGACTGTCCAAAGACGAAGTTGTCAGGCCTAAAGACCTGGCCAAACGGACCCGACCGGACCGAGTCCATCATGCCGGGTTCTAGATCCATCAACACAGCCCTCGGCACGTACCGACCACCACTGGCCTCGTTATAGTACACATTGATGCGCTCAAGCTGGAGATCTGAATCACTAGCGTACTTGCCCGTGGGGTCGATGCCGTGCTCATCACAGATCACCTCCCAAAACTTGGCACCGATCTGGTTCCCGCATTGGCCACCCTGTATGCGGAGAATCTCACGCATCTTGGACTGATTACTGATATTGCAAAAAATCACATCTAAGTACTAATATTGCAAAAAGATCATATCTAAATTATTCGTAAGAAACTAGTACATTTACTATAACATTTATGATTAATAACAATAATATAATAAGAACTAGAGAATTGATTACTGGACATCACAACACTGGAAATAATCTAAACTAAACAAATTGATCACAGTACTGATGTCACACAACTATCCAATTACACTGTGGATTAAAATCTTAAAAAAAAAGGTGGAAATATCCAATACAAAGACCTATAATTGGCAAAGACTTTGACTTTGAAAATATTTAAATCAGCCACTCAAAAGGTTTAAATTTTTCTTAGAACATTACTGGACGTAACCTAAATCAGATACAAGAGAAACCAGACCGACAAGAGAGGAAGAGAGAACGAGAGAAACAAAGGGAAGGAGGGTGGGAGAGCTTACCAGAGAAATAGAGAGGAAAGTGACCGTACATAGAAGGAGAGGCCAAGAAGAGAGACGCAAATCGCGAGAGGAGAGCAGCGCTTAGAGAGGAGAGGAGCGGGAGAGGAGAGGTGACAAGAGAGGCGATTTGTGATTTAGGGCTGGGTGGAGAGAAATGGCGTGAGAGAGAGAGAGCGGTGGGTTGGGGATTTTATTGCACTGGAGACATCCAGTTAAATGGAGAAGGGCTTTAACTTAATTTACCCATTTTTTTTTCATCTCTGGCCGTTAATTAAAGCCCAGATGTGTGGTTCTGATACAGTGTAAAATGTGTCATATTAAAACCGTGCAAGTGGATCCCTCCTCATGTATAATACATATAATATAAAAAATAAAAATTTAACTGTGAATATTTTTTTTCTTCAAATTCTATTTATAGTAAAAAAAAATAAAAAAAATAAATCGGAGCGCAGATTTTTCTGCGGTCTGAAAATTTAATTTTAGATCGTGAATATATATATTATATTATATATACATATATATACATATATTATATTATATATACATATATATACATATATTATATTATATATACATATACATATATTATACTATAAAAAACTGAAAAATGAAAAAAAAATCTTTAAAAAAAAATTCATAAAAAAAAATTCATGAAAAAAAAAATCTAAAACCGAAAAAAAAAATTATGATTTTGAAACTTAAAACCAAAATTTTTTTTTCCGGAAATTCATTACCGAATTTTTTTTTCCGGTTTGGGTAGATTTTGAAATAGACGCGAGATTTGGTTATTTTTTTAAATTTATATATTATTTTTTGAATATAAATAAAAAAAATCAGTCGTTTGATCTATTGTAAAATATGAGATTTCGTTTCACAATATTCAGAAGAAAAATATTCGAACTTCTGTCCATTCAATTAAAAAGAAAGAAATATTCAGAAGAAAAATATTCGAACTTCGCGTCATACTGTGCATCAAATATTTATTTAATGTTACAACCAAAGATTCAATTAAGTCCATGCAATTAATAAACGAATTTAAGTAAATCACAACAATCCAACCCAATTCTAATCCATGCAATTAATAAGTGTACAATTAAATTATAAAAACTGAAAGTACATAGTTAACAATAGAAAACTAAATCTAGCAATTACAACAACGGGCAAGCATGAAAAGTTGAACGGTGCAGGAATTCAACAAACTGAAGTAAAGGAACTTATAATATTATAATGAGACTCACATCTGACCGCTCGTCTCTAATTAAGCAGAGAGAATATGTATGATTATGCCATGTCTTCTTCTTGTATTTTTCCGTATGATCTCTTAATTTTTATTGTTAGCAAACTAAATCTTTTTATTGTTAGTTAATCGGCCTGCTCAACATGTAATTAAGAGTAGTTAAATTACAGTGAAAATAATAAAAAACAGCTGATAATCGAACTTAAAGCCTTACAGCTACGCAAAGTATATGAATAGCAAATCAAGACTGAGGAATTTGTAAAGAAATTTTACAACCAAAGAAGCATGAGATCTCACCATATACGCACAAATGGGATATGCTCAAATTTGTGTCGATCTTTTCCTTGCATAGATTCACGTAGCTCACGTGAGGGCCACTTTACAGATAGCTCTTGAAGAGTCCACACCTTTTGTAGCTCGGGTAAGGCGTGCAACATCTTACAATTGCTAATTTCGAGGTGAGTAAGGATGGGCAGAGCTCCCTCTTTTATGTCCCAATGACGTAGGTTCGGCAAGGTAAGAAGCTCCAGTTTTTTGAGTTTAGGAAACCCTCCGGTTGAACAGATCATCTCAGTTCCCTCATATGCGTGGAAAGTTAAATTAAGTATACTGAGGCTCTGCAACCTCTCCAATATGGGCATTGGATCTTCATGGAGACTAGAATCTGCTAGCGTCAATTTGGTGAGGTTTGTTGGAAACATCTCAACACTTGGAACACATATATTTCTATCCCACACTCCATCGAGATGTAGTTTCTGTATCTTCCCATGACAAGGTAAGTCTTTTGTCCCCCCAAATGGTAGCAACTGGTCACCAGGTCCTTTAATACTAAGGTATACCAACTGTTCTGAACTTCTCAGCACATCCTTGAGGTTTTGCCACTCTTTTAGACCCCACCCTTTTAGACCCCGTGCAAAATATTGATCCATACCATAGTAAATTCCTAACGTACGCAAGTTGATACAACATCCTAAATCAGCACTAAATTCTTTCTTTATCATCACATTTTTAACTGTTTGTAGATTTGTATGCTGATCCCATTTTAATGGTAAATAGAACTCCAGGGATCCATATACATGCCTTAGAGTTGGGATTACGACATGACACAAATCTATAGTATCTCCTATAACAACTCGGTCATGAGCATCTACTGCTCTCGATTTCTCAAAATCAATGGTTTCTAGATTATGGAAGGAAAACTTCTTAAATATATCTTGTGGAATAGAGCAGTTTCTTAAACCCAAATACGTCAAGTGTTTCAAGCCCTTCGGCCACTGTCTCGGAGTGAATTTGGTCATGTCTACATTCTCCAAGGTTAACACTCTAAGTAGACTAAAACCACTATAATTTAGTTTGCTAAACTCACAAACCTCTGATGAATATTGGCCAACACCAAAACAGAGTAAAGAACGAGTGTTTTCTGAATAAACACCATCCTCGGTGAGGTTGCAAAATTGGCAAAATTGCACTGCCGCACGGCATGGCTTTCTAGCAGCTAGCTGGTTAACATCTTCTTCTGCTTTGGAGAATACGGTGAAGAAGTTCTTCTCTTTGGCTTCGCGAATAGCCAGGTCCCGTAGAAGATCGTGCATACTATAGTATTTGTAGTAGGCGTTCCAAGATTTTTTAGTTACTTGAATCAAGCACCTACAATAGTATTTTTCATACAATTAACATGAAAGAAGAAGGAAAATATTTGTTTATGAATAAGGAGGTATTACTTTAAGTCAAATTAAAATGAACACTTGGCTATATCTTTCATCCATATAGGTAGGTATTCCTTAAAAAGGTCCCACTTGGAATATTGCAGATATGCAGTGATAGTTATATAAAATATATTTGGCCAACTCGAAATGCTAAAATTATTACTGTAAAAATTCTTACTCGGCTAATTAATATATTAAGTGGCATATAAATTTGTTTTGAGTGGATATATTATGTTACATTACAAATGTTTGTATATGGATAAAATTAAAAATGTTGGTATTGCTTGACGGTGAAGCCATTAATTAAGAATATTGTTGTCCTCTTTTATTTAGGTCTAAAAAATACATCTAATATTCAATGGTATTAGTTTGTTATTTACAGCTCATGTTTTACCTGACTCTTAGTAATTACTCTCATGTGCTAATTAAATTAAATTGTTGGTATATACCATAGCGCACAGATACAAATCTGATGTGATTCTTTAGAATGACAGGATTCTGCTATTCTAAATCTACCCATTCATCTATTTGGAGATTCGTGCATAAAAAATAAATGATTTTGAGATTTGTGCATTCCCAAAAATAAAGAGGTGGATTTAGAATCACATAATCCTACGATTCTTTTAGAATCACAGCAGATTTATTTCCATAGCACACATGCACGAGACCTCGTCTCTTTTCAGAAAGACATAGGTTCAATTTTCGAGAAGAACATCTGAAAAAAGCTAGGGTACGTACCGTACCGGAAAGCCTTTAATAAAAATGAAAATAAAAATTGCATGCAGTCTCATTACAAAAATATGACTTTTAAAGTAATTCACAACTCATTAATCAAGATTAGTGATATTAGGCGTCTAGTTTCCAATTTAAGATTTAAATATTTTTTAAACGATATTAAGCAAATTAGGCAAGTGCAAGATGCTTCATATTCTACTTTGTATTAGCTTCCTTTTTTAAGCAAGCGCAGTACGCTGAAAATGATTTTTTTTCTCTTACCTCAACGTTGCGCCAAATAAAATGTATGTTGTTAAAACAACGTGTGATTTTCAGTAAATTGACTAAAGCTAACTTGTTGTAGACACGAAAACCGGCCATTAATCTACTGGCAAAAGACAGTGTTGTGTGAAAAATTACAAATTAATTAATTTGAAATCCATATGAAACTATCATTTATGTATATTAGAATTTAGAAGACTAGACTTCCATCCTTCTTTAAAGAAAAGAAAACAAAGCTGTAGACATATATACTAATCACCAAAGCTAATTAGCCACATTTTTTTTTTTTTGTCAGAAAAAATATCAGGCTATCTTAGTGCTCCACTCTTTCCAAAATTTTTCTTGTCAATTATGAATTTCTTGATGTACTATTATATCATGTTTGGATGAAAGAGAGGAAGAGTAGTAAGACAAGATAAAGAAATTATAATAAATTGTTCTTACTTGATTGAAAATTTAATAGATTTGTAAGGTAAATAGAGGTTATTATTTTAGCTTTAATCATCTAAAGCTTTTATTGTTTTACTATTCAAATTAGAAGGTAATTTAAAATTTTATTGATGAGTATAGTAAATAGAGGTTATTCTTTTAACTTCATGGAATCTTCTAAAGCTTTTATTTTTTATTTTTTACTTTTCAAATTATGGTGTAACGATAGAACACAAGATCAATCAAATAAGAGAATGAAAAAAATAGTAACTTATAAATTCTGTTTTCTTTAATTTTCATTCCCTCCTATCTGTAGTTTACAATTAAACAATGAATATATTATTATAATTTTTCAAAAAAATCTTAGTAAACAAATATTTTTCTATAATATATATAGAGGTATATATATATTAAATTAAACAATGAATCTAATATAAAATCGATTGTTCCTAAGGTCCCGTGCAAGTAAGTCGTTTTTCAATTTTCATAGTCCAAAAAGTCAATCCAAACCATTAGATGTGATCTCTATATTAAAATGTGCTTCTGGTTTTACGATTTTGTTAAACCATCGTTGGATCAGCGATTTTCAAAGTGGCTTAATAAGTAGTAAAAAAAATAAGAAAAATGTAAAATTTAATCTCCAAGTACATTTTAATATAGAGATCACATCTAATGGTTTGTATCGACTTTTCGGACTTTGAAAATTGAAAAACAACTTAGTTGCACGGGACCTCAGGAACAATCGATTTGATATTAGCCAACTCCTATATATATATAGAGAGAGAGAGAGAGAGATGAGCTACGGTGAGCTATAGAGTAAAACACGTTTATACTCCACACAATATCTTTATTGTCAAAGTTCAAATAGCTGATTCGAATTCCAACATGTTCTTCATAATAAAATATGCTTGGAAACTAAATTTTACATTTTTTTGAGATTTTTTTACTATTTATTAAGTCACTTTGAAAATCTGAAAATCCGGCTGAACAGTGAAAACAGTAAAAATTTCTGGACCACCGGATCGGCGATTTTCAAAGTGACTTAATAAATAGTAAAAGAATTTCAAAAAATATAAAATTTGGTCTCCAAGCACATTTCAATATGGAAATCATGTTGAGCGATTCGGATCAGTTGTTTGGATTTTCAAAATGAAATTTTTTTGCCGTGGAGTAAAAAACCTTTGTTACTCTATAGCTTACCATAGCTCATCTCTCTCTATATATATTATTTTAAACCATGGGAGGCTTAAGTGCCACCCTGCCCTTGACTCCTAAATACAGTACTTTACGCATTCGCCATATATATATATATATATATCTAATATATATCTACATATGTCGATATCAAACTTCTAACCATGTTAATGACAATCATGCAACGTTATATCTAACTCCATGAAACATTGACAAACAACAAAATATCTATTTTTCAATCTTTTCTGTAACAAATAATTTGTTGCCAAAAACTTTGTAATTGAGTTTCGACAATTTCTTCTATAATTTACGATGATAACATATGTAAGCCACGAAGAATATGACTGTGGCAAAAATTACTTAAATATGACTTCTCTTTTCGACTTGTTCTCCCAAGAGAAACAAAATGAAAATGGTTTAGTAATATCGAATTATTCCCTGCATGTTCAACACGGTCTATCTTCTACAAACTATACATGTTCTATAATATCTAGCTAAATGTTAATAATATCTAACTATCTATTAAGAGATACCAAATAATAGTTAGGTCCAACATATTTGTTTAAATTAATTTATATTATTTAAAAAATATATTTTTATTAAATCGATTATTTGAAAGCTAGCCGTAAAATAACTTTTGCACTATTGTACTCCCTTCTATTTGTTTTGTTTCAGTTGGCAAGGTATGTTAAGGAGGAGTGCATGAATACGGAAAATGTTACTTAGTTGCGATGCGATCGAAATGCTACAGAAATTGTCTAAGTTTGTAGATGGGTAAGAATTTCTAACAGACAATATTTCTTTGAGGTACAATCCATGACCTTTATGCATTAATTAGAAGAAACTAAATTTCATGCAAATATTCTTATATAGAGTAAAATCTATTTGGTATTATCATTGGAAATTACTTTTCTTTTCTTTTTTATATTGGGAGAATGGTGGAATTAAGGAAGTAAAAAGGAGATCATGTGTGTACCGGACACTGATTGAATTGGGGGGGGGGGGGGGGGGGGGGGGGGGGGGGGGGGGAGTTATAAATTTGGTTTGAATGTGCTGAGACTGAGCTGAACCAAAAATACATCATGACCTTTTTTATACCTGACAAGTACCTTCAAAGTTAGAACTGAAAAAGGGATGTACCTTTGCACAAGCTCTTCAAGGCATTTCTCAGCTCTGTCCTTCATTGTTCCACCTCTACCTTCCGGGATGAATTCTTCAGCCATCCACATTCCGGTAAGGTGCCTTCCCGAAATTCTATAATCTTCGGGAAAAGCAGCAAAATAAAGAAAACATGATTTGAGATGGTCTGGCAAGTCTTCGTAACTCTTGGCTAGGATTTGCATGCACTTCTCCCCATCTTCATTTCTCCAATCCATGGTCTCCTCCACTTTGCTCCAAGCACTGTAGGTGCGATCTCTCCTTGCGAGGATACCACCTAGCACAATCAATGCCAAGGGTAACCCACCGCATTTATTCGTTAAACTTTTGGCGATTTCCAAGAGATCACCAGGGTAGTTCTCAGGTTTTATATGTTGTTGAAAAGCCCTTCTGAAGAGGAGAGCAAGACCCTCAGCGCCGGTTAGGTAATTAATTTTATGTACATCTGTATTGCAATCGGCCGCTTTAGCAACATCCAGTATTTTGGTGGTAATTATCACACGGCTCTCATTGTTCTGATCGGGTAATGCTTTTTCCAATTGCTCCCAAAGATTAATGTCCCAGACATCATCTAGGATAATTAAGTATCTCTTGCATCTCCACGAGCTCTTGAGCTTCAGCACTAAATCCCCATCTGTTATGGGTGGATTTTTATTTTTCATTTGAGGTTCAATTGAGTAAAGAATTTCTCTCCAGAGATCATTTAAATCGTACTTTTGAGAAATTGACAGCCATGCCCTACAATGGAAGTGCCTCTCCAATTCCGCACTGCATGTGGTTACAAGAATACATTGGTTACATCAAGAAAAAAACAATCCAAAGAGAATATTTTTATTGTACAATAAAGCGGTCCAAAGAGAATACATTTATTGTACAATTTTTATTCCATGTTACAGGATTGATTAATTATCTGTATTCTTAAGAAGATTTGGACCACATAATGTAAGGAGAAGACTAATTTAATCAAGTCTTTGTGCAAAAATTACCATGAAGCTAAGAAAATTACCATCTCTTAAATTCTATTAACCAAAACAGAGTAACTAATTTTTATTAAGGCGTAACTATTACAGTTATTATTTATGGAAAAAATTATCAGAATCATATGGGTGCAGTTGAGTAAAATTTCAGTATATTTTTTCATTAAACATTTCAGTATATTTATGTGCATGTTTACAGATCGTCATAATTTAATTTTTCTCGATTCAGTTAAATTACTAAACAATCCCTTTATATAACCCAGTGTTGCAAATAATGGTATGCGCTCGTCAAACGGACAAAGTACTGCCAAGCGATTAATTGGGAATAATGGGGAATAATCGGCCAATTAGTCGGGAAAAGACTTAACGGTTTGGTCACCGCCAACGATTAATCGGCCAATTATTCCCGATTATTGCCGATTTAGTTAATTTGTTAAACAGGGATTTTGTTCACCATTAAAAGGAAGTGACAGGATGCTCTAGTTAATAAATACGCATGAGGTAATTAATTACTAACAGTAATGAAGATTCATGACAAAAACTCCTCCTTCCTTGCGTGATAAAAAAAATCTAAACAAATGATCTAATTAATTTGAACAGTTTTCTTACAAACGAGTTGGTTTGGAATTTAATTTTCTTGTTAAAAAAATCTAAAAAAAGAAATCACAAACTTTTACGCAATTCATATAAATTAAAACATAGATAGCACATGCACCTTTTGTATACTTTTTGGGCCAAGGTGGTTTTGCCGAGGCCGCCAGTGCCCACAATCGAGAGCACCGTGCGCCTTGAAATGCTGCTATCAAGCAGCTGCTTAATAATCTTGGCCTTGTCATCCTCAAGGCCAACAACTTCTGGATCATCAACCTTATCAGAAGGATCTAAATCATCAACATCATCATCAAGAGCTCCAAGCTTTTCATGAATTCCGAACTGGATTCCACGCTTCAAAATCCGATTGAAATTTTGTGTGATACCTTCGAGCTCTTTATGCAGGCCATGCTTGTATGTTTCATAGTTTCTTTTAACATCCGTCCTCTTTCTTTTGAACCAGCTCTTGGAACTTTCTGGATGGGTTTGTTCAATGTTAACCCGGAAGGTATCAATGACACTATTTATTCTGTCGCCAATTTCTTTGACCTGCTTTAGCCACTCTGTTACCAATTCATTTGTGTTTTGCTTGGAATTGGCATCTCTTAGCAAAGCATGGATCAATCGAAGTTCTTGCTGCATCTGTTCAATCTGCTCACGCACATCCTTCAGTTCTTGAGCTTTATTAGTCAAGAAATCAGCAAGCTTGCCCAACACATAGCTCACAGTTGCCTCTGCCATGTATTTTCGATTGTGGGAAGGTCTTTCTTTCTCTCTCTTTTTTTTCCTCTTTTGCTGGGAGGGGCTTGAAAGTGATTTAGCTTTGTTATTTGTTCTTGGGGATGATTAGTAGATGTACATGAGACGGTTATATTTAGAGACTTAGAGAGCTTGATTTAAGTTTAAATTAAACAAAAAGGAAAATATAAAGGATAAGTTAGTGATATCTTTTTGTATTGCAAATAACAGCCAGTAACTTTCGTATATAGTAACCAGTTAAAATAATTTAAGGTAAATGTAAATACAGTTCCCTTTAGGTTAATTAGTTTAATGAAAATATATTGTACTCTGCTATCTTGGTTGGTTATTTTTCATATTCTATATGACCAAATTATATAAATTTCTTTTTTAGGTCTAGTTTAGTAAAATGATGGATGTAATTTCGTCACTTTTCGATTGATTTAAATTTACATTTGACTTTTGTTTGTTGTTGCAAATAGTATAAATCACATATGCTATTGCAATTGAAGCGAAGGAATACAATAGTATTTTATGGCAGGAGATAATCCCGTTCTTCCATTCCTCCAGTACTTTGTCAAGCAGATCTAGGAAAAGCTTGGCAAGCCAAGTGATGGAATAAAATAAGTATGGATCCATGCATGAATAGATAATTCAGCTCCTTACATCGCTCCGAAACAAATAATAACATGCACATCTACAAAAATATATTTTTTTTCCTCTAAAGATAAAAAATTTGGCGTCCAACACGTTCTGATTTAAAGGTCATGATGGGTGGTTCAATTTTCAATAAATATACATATATTAATTAATAACATGATCACCCCCTCCTGTATTATTCATTTTATATCTGAGGAGGGTTCAAATGCATTCAAATTATTGTGCATCCAAATGCATTCTATCTTTCAAAAAAAAAAAAATTAATTTTTAAAGTACGAATAGTCAATCCGAACCATTAGATGCGATCTATATATTAAGATGTACTTGGAGACCAAATTTTATATTTTTTGAAAATTTTTTACTATTTGTTAAGCCACTTTGAAAATCGCTGATTTTACATTTTTTGGACCATTGGATCAGCGATTTTCAAAGTGGTTTAATAAATAGTAAAAGAATTTCAAAAATATAAAATTTGGTCTCCAAGCACATCTTAATATATAGATTGCATCTAACTGTTCGAATTGACTGTTTTGATTTTGAAAACAAAGATAAAAAATATGAAAGATAGGATGGATTTGGGTGCACAAAAATTTGAGTGTATTTGAACCCTCCTCTTTATATATATATGTATGTATATGTGATTGATCCTACTCATGCCAATAATACTTTAAAGTGTTATCTATGATCAATGTATCCATTACCAAGAGCAACAAAAACTACAAAAGCATGAGGAATACCTTCAAGATAAGAAAATGTATGGACAGGATTCTAAATTCCTTGGGTCCACATATGAGTAGTAAAATAAGATTGAATACGGTGATAAGGTGGAAAGGGATTTAAGATTGAATACGGTGGTGATAAGGTCCTTGACGCCTCACACACTGTATGAGGATAAGATATTTCCCTGTTAATAGAAGCTGTGGAGCAAGGAGAAGGATTCAAATCAGCTGAAATCCAAAAGCATGAACAGTAACTCTGAAATTTCTGAAATTTCGAATCCAACCGTTCAACTTTTTCTGTGCACGTATCTCGAAACAGCTAGTTTTTCTATGCACGCATCTCATAACAAATCAACGGTTGGATTTGAAATTTCAGGAATTTCAGGATTACTGTTTATATTTGAATCCCAAGGAGAATGGTATATCGTTATCCGACTAACAATAAAATATCTATAATCATTAATCGATACACTCATATATACGGGGGCCTTGTTCTACAATTTCTACTAATAGTTATAGATATTTTGTGACTTTAATATATTTTTAGGCGGATAATGATACACCACATAAATTAAGAGTAACATATTTATGTAGTGTATCGATTATACACCACATAAATATTACCTTGTTTGGGAACTTATTTTGAGAAGTAATGTTAGTCGCATAATGATAAATAAAGAAAAAAGGTCCCAAAAGCTTTATTTCGATATAGGCTCCAAGATAATGAACATATTTCAATTAAGAAAAAAAGGTCCCGAATTTTGATAAAAAAGTAATTCTTCATTTAATTTTGATAGCATTTTTGGTTAAACTATCAAATTTTGCAAAGTAGCAACCAAAACTTATGTCCCAATTGAATCCTTAAATTTGGGCCAGGTCAAGTAGTTAGTTGGGCCCAACAGTGTACTAGCTAGCTATTAAATCATTGTCATTTATTATTTAAAATAAAATTAGTTGGCCCGAAAAACTTTGTAAATTACAAGTAATGCAACATGGTTTACTGTGTTTTTAACTGACATGAACAAAAAAGAGTATAATAATAAAAAAATATATATATATGTAGTGATAGTTTACCTGTTCTTTCAAACTTGATTTACTATATATATAAGAGTAATTTTTTCATTACGGTAAAATGTGGGATCTATCAACATTCACTACTACATAAATTAGGGGTGTAAACGGAGCGGATAATGCTAATACCATATCCGTATCCGTTTTTCAATGAGCGGATACGGATACGGATACGGATAGTAAACGGATATCAAAATTTAAAAACATATCCGCCTTAAACGGATACGGATACGGAGCGGATAATCAACGGATACGGATTCGAATACGGATACGGATACGGATCGGATAATTGTCGAATAATTAAGTTATGCACTGTAAGATACAAAAAAATGACTTGTTGTTGTATTGAAACAATGACTAAAACCAATTTAGCAGAGACTAAAAGCATACTACATTCACGGACTAAAGTCTTAAATGGAAAAGAATAGAGAATGAGGAAATTGAGGTAAAAACAAAATGAAATTGGGTTATTGTAGCACTATCAGCAGCTAAAAAGATATTAAATTAAAAATCATATTGGATTATCATTTATACCACAACTAAGACTGAAATGAATATGGAATAATATATAACAACTTCTATCCGGAGCAGTAAAGTTAAAGTTGGTTGGGAGTAATTTCGGATCCGGATAATTGCGGATACGATACGGATATTCACATTCATGAAATTATCCGTATCCGTATCCGCCATTTTTTCACCATATGCAAAAATTATTCGTATCCGTATCCGCAATTATCCGTATCCGTTTAATCCGGATACGGATAATCTCTGGATACGGAGCGAATACGGAGCGGATTATCCGTATCAGTTTACACCCCTAACATAAATGGTCATTGTACACGTATTTGATAATTTTATATAAAAACCGTGTACCAAATAGGTTTTTTGGGAACCCTGAAATTTCTGTGGGATCTCTACACGGATATTTATTAAAGAATCAGTGTAGCAATTTGTGAGAGAGCTACACGGACGTTTATTAGGAAATATACACGGCTTATTGTTTAAATAACAGTGTAGAAAGCCTTGAGAGAGCTACATCAATATTTAATTAAAGAACCGTGAAGAAAGGTACGCATTGTACACTGATGTTTGTTTAAATAACAGTGTAAAAAGTCTGTGAGAACTACACGGACGTTAAATAAAGAGCCGTGTAGAAATGTTATTTTAGGGTTTTGCAATTGTATTAAAGGCCTTCTCCTTCCAGCGCCGTTTTGAAAAAAAATTCTCTCTCTCTCGATCTGTCGGATGAAGAGTCGAATGCAATACTTCAAAAAAAAAATACAGATGAAAAAAGACAGATGAAGAGCCGTATGAAGAATCGAATCATGAAACCTTAGGTTAGGGGTGAGCACAGACGGAATGAGTCCGTTTCGAAGCATTAACAATCGGCACAGTACTTGGCCAGTTCTTATATGCATTTACAATCTTCCTCCTTGGTTGTGCATGAAACGCAGGTATATAATGATGTTATTACTAATCCAAGGACCCAGACAACCCGGAAATGACATAGATGTATATTCGCACCATTAATTGAGGAGCTCCAAAAATTGTGGAGGGATGACGTTCGGGTGTGGGATGCATACAGCAAAGAGCAATTTAAATTGCGAGTCATGATTTTTTGCACCATAAATAATTTCCCCGCGTACGGGAATTTATCGGGCTATAGTACTAAAGGAGCAAAAGCGTGCCCTATCTGTGACGATGACACGAGGTGCTGAGGTTGAAAAATTATAAAAAGAATGTCTTTATGGGGCACCGTAGATTTCTTCCTATTAATCACTCATACCGTAAGAAGAAAACGGTATTCAACGGGAAAACTGAGATTGGAGTGGCACGTCGTCCATTAGATGGGAAGGGTGTCTTCATGCGGGTTAAAAATCTTAAAGTTATTTTTGAAAAATGTGCCAAAGCACCACCAAAAAATACTTACAAAAAGAAGTCCATATTTTGGGATCTGTCATACTGGGAATATTTAGAAGTGCGACATTGCCTAGATGTCATGCATATTGAAAAAAATATCTGCGACAATCTGATTGGCCCATTATTTAACATTCCAGGGAAGACTAAAGACGGTATTAAAGTTCAAAAAGACATGGTAGAAATGAAAATATGACCCGAGCTTGCACCGCAGGATAAAGGGAAGCAAAAGGCATAGCTACCCCCCGTAATGTGCACAATGTCGAAGATAGAGAAAACAAGCTTTTGTAAATGCCTTCATAGTATTAAGGTCCTATCAGGGTATTCTTCGAATATTAAGAAGCTGGTGTCGATAAAGGACCTGAAATTGATTGGTCCGAAATTCCACGACTGTCATGTTTTAATGATACATATGATTCTTGTTGCAATTCGGGAAATTTTACCAAAGCCCGTTCGGCAAACCATCATAAAGCTTTATTTTTTCTTCAATGCAATTAATTCCAAAGTGATAGACCCGCTAAAATTGGATGCTTTGCAAAAGGAGGTCATCGTTACTCTTTGCCATCTTTAGATGTATTTTTTGCCATCTTTTTTTTTATGTTATGGTTCACCTTATTGTTCATCTTGTGAGAAAAATTAAGATCCGTGGTCCCGTGTTCCTGTGGTATATGTATCCATTCGAGAGATTCATGGGTATTTTAAAAAGTTACGTAAGAAATCGACATCGACCCGAATGTAGCATTGTAGAAGTATATTCCACGGAAGAGGTGATTGAATTTTGCACCAACTACTTGACCGGTGTGGATCCTATTGGCGTTCCAAAATCTCGATACGAGAGAAGGCTTCAAGGAGTAGGGACTATTGGGTTGAAAGCCATAGTTGCTGATAGAGATGAACTGCTAAAGGCACATTATATTGTACTACAGCACATGGCAGATGTTATTCCCTATATAGAAAAGCACATGGCAATCCTTCGACAACAGAACTACACGAGAAGTCAGAAGTGGCATACTGACGAGCATAACCGTTCTTTTATAGGATGGCTGAAAGAAAGAGTGAAGTCACACCCCGAAAGGTCGCCTGTAAGTGAAACTGTTAGGTTGCTGGGCGAAGGATCCCAGATGGTTGTTAGAACATTCTAAGGATACGAGATTAACGGATATACATTTTACACTAAATTACAAAGTTATAAGAGCACCATGCAAAATAGTGGGGTGACGCTAGTGGCGACGTCTCAAGAATTAGTAGATCGGGGGATGCCTGTCCTGTAGGTTTTTTTGTGCTCCTGAAGGTTTCTTATTCTTTTAGTAATTAACCTTTTTTTAATATTATATGTAATTCTAATTCTATATTAACCAACATGAAAGCATAAATTAATTAGTTAAAAAAAAGTTGATCGATAATCTGTCCAAAGGCCATCGGACAAATGCCCCACTCTTAAGCAATTACAAAGACTGATTTGCAATAAAAAGTAACTAGAAGAGGTGATACCAGCTCCACTTTAGATCTCCCCAACAATTTCTCTGCTGCTAGATTGCTACCATTTTCATTGGTAGACAAACGAGGGAAATAGCAGTGGTTGGTGGCGCTATTATTTATTTTGTTCTGAGAGAGAAACTTTGAAAATGGAAGGAAACAAATAAGAAAGATGGGGGTGAGCAGCAGGGCCGCTCCGCTTGATTTCTTAATTTCTTTCTTCTCCCATTTATTGATTTATAGAGAAGAAACAATGGAACAAGATTTTTAATATTTGTATTCCTACGACGGAACTAGGTTTTCAATTTTTTGGATCCTGTCGGTTGTCACAATTTTTTTGAGTCACTATTGAATTGGTAGATTTTCAAAATGAAGAAACTAACAAACGGAAAAATGAAAAAACCAAAAATAGAATGGATTGAAAACCTTTCCTTTGGTGAAGAAACAAAATAATTAAGAACATTTTTGGACCTTGTCGGTTGTCCGTGAATTGGATTCCAATCTTTCCATTTTTGCATTTTTAACACATTTTTTTTAACACATATAATCTTTTGGAATTTGGGGCCAGGGCCATCGCCCTAGGTGCCCTGGCGAGCGGGGGTTTCGGAGGGAAGGGGGAACCGGGGAAGGGTGAAGCTTCTAAATTTCAAAAACTCACATATTTATCTATTTTATTGTCTTTTATATTAATACACATTCTAAATTTATGAAATACCTATTTTACCATTTTATTAAAAAGCATAAAACGCTCATCTGACTCCAATTTGAATCTGAAGGTTCCTCTACCGTCCGAATTTCTTTAAAATTTGTGCTCGTTAGATTGGCACGAATCTTGAAGCAAACACACATGAATATTGAAGCAACGTGCACATATCTTAATGCGATGCACTCGGATTAAAATTGCTTTGAGATCTGTGCACGCTAGATTAGCACAAATCCTGAAGCGAACACACATTAATCTTATTGTGATGCACACAGATTAGACAGTAAAGGAACCCTTTATATTTATATTTGAGTTCGATGGAGCGTTTTATACTTTTACTGAATAGTAAAATAGATATTTTATAAATTTAGAATCAGTTTTAATATAAAAGACAATAAAATGGATAAATATGTGGGTTTTTGAAGTTTAGAGGGAAGAATATGTAATTTGAAAATTTTGAGGAAAAATACGTAATTTTGAAGTTTTGAAGGGATATACGTGAAATTCTTCCAAAAAATAAAGCTCCTCAAGAAGAGTTCAAATAAACTAAATTGAACTTATTTATTTTATACTCTGCAGTCTGCAATCACCAAAATCTCATCTAATATTATTACTATTGTCTTATTTTGCCTTCTTTATTCTTTATTTGAATCAAAATGAGAAATTATTCAACATTTGAATTCAAATGAAAATGTTTTTTTTTTCTTCAAAAAAACCCTTAGGCAAATAAAAATGCTAAATAATAGCGTTTGTGCTATCTATCTATTAATTAGAGCAGAAGCAGGATTCCGAATTTCTGATCCATACCATTTAAAAAAAATATTTTCCACTTTTAATTGTACCTGCAAAAATATACTCTGAACAGCTTTTATATGTCAGAATATAAATTATTTTTTAATATTTATTATAAAGTTTGATAAATTACATTATTAACAAGTTTAATATTATGGATTTAAAGTTGTAATATGAGCCGTTTGCATTTGAACATGAGGCATTTCCATGTAAAGTCTAAATTCTTATTACATAGTTTGGGAGGGATGTCGGCAACAACTTTTAAAAAAAAAAATATACTAATAGATATATGAATAACCATTGTACTATTATAAAATAGGTACAAAATCACTTCATGCAAAGATTATGAACTATTCAAAAATATTATGTTTTTACTCATCTAAAAAATAGTAAAAAATATAAAAATTGGCTTTCAAGTACATTTTGAACTTTGAAAATTGAAATATATATCCATAGTACATTCCAAATTACGCTATAAATAATAACATAGTCTCGATCAATTCATAAAACATTCCTACATTTTATAATAAATAAAACTCAAAATTGGCGGAGCTTAAATTATATTATATAATGTATATCAGTATTGATCATAAATACAAAAAAATGTAAGCAAAGCGTATCGCATAAATAATGGCGAAGCGTATCACATAAATAATGTAAGCAAAGCGCATCACATTCATTATCCGCTAATTATTTCTTATCTGCAAACCTGTCACATGCAATACAGCCCCGAGTGTTTGCGGACAAAAAAATATGTTTCACATTCAATTTTGATCGGTCAGCTCTGATCAATAATGGCAAACTGTTGCATCCACTACAATGGTAGAAAATGCAGTTCAATACAGTACCAAAGACAAAACGGGTCTCAAAATAAGCAAGCAATACCAACTTCAACATGTAAAAAGAAATCCATACCCAAACAAAACTTGTCACTTATTAAGTACTACAAGGGATGTTTAACAAACAAATTAAGATAATAACAGATTAAGTTATGATTATATTCCATATTTTCTTTACATTTCTACCCAAAGTCTTTATCATAGCATTGATCCGCTCACTAGACAATTTACCACACCCATACTCACGACCGATTTTAATTGTCTCAAGATACTCATACTGGAACAAAACATCTCCGGAAACCTCTCGTCTAGGCTCTGGTATTTGACCTTGGCTCTGTTAGAATGGTAAAAAAAAAATCAAAAGTTTGCTAACATGATAATTTATGAGCAAATTCAAACAATTGGTAGCTTCCTTAACTCAAAAAACTAGTACTGGACTTGTCTGATATGGTAGTAGAGTTTACATAGACTGGCATTTAACCTGAGCAGTATGGTACCAGAAGGAATTTGCCATTTTCAGGCTCAATTCACTCGTTAGCCCGAAATAACCACAAAATGATAGAAGCACAAATGTTAGTACATAATCCTATCCCTACATTAACTTCACTAAATGGTAGTACTTGGCAAATTCCTATTCCAGGAATTATACTTCGTATCATATCCTATTCCAGCTAATAATAAATCTTTATTCCAGAAAATATGCCTCAATTCCAGAAGTCACCAGAGAGCTTACACCCTTAAATTCTGATAGCAAATCAGCATTTTTTTTTCAGTTCTACAAACCATCCCAAGGTTCCTTAACCAGTATTTTCCTTCTCAGTAAACAACATAACAGTCAATGCCAAAACCTGCAAATACCAAAACAGCACTGAATCAACTGGAAAATACTGCTCTCGGACAAGAATTATAAAAATTAATAAACAACAATACCTGAAATTGAACTAGTACCATATGATATGATTAGTGTCGTACCAGAAATAGCAAGAAAAACAGAAATCAAACCAGAAAAAATAAAAAATGTACCTACCAGAAAATCTGCTCTCAGAATCAGCAAGGTGTGACTGTTGGGATAAATCCAGCAATACTGCACTGCTTTGTGCCAGTATGCAAAAGATTGAAGAGAGAAGAATATTTTTCTGAATAGAAACAACGCTTTATTTCCTTTCTCTCTTACTCAGTTACATAAAATTCTACGATATTTATAACAGTACAATAATTGTCTAAAATAACTACCTACTGATAACTACCCACTACAAAACATGTGCTTAAAATAACTAACTACTATGCCTACTCTAAATTTAGCACCCACTAATCTGTCCTTGCTATTATAAACATATACTCAAAATAGCTTAGCACTACTAACAGTTATTCTAAAAAACGTGCTCCTATTTTTGGATCAATTTTCAACAGTGACCTGGGTTCTAGAAGTGAAATTCAGCTTCAGACTCTCAAGAAAGGAGATCCATCGTGCAAAATCTTGTTACTTTTCTCACCGAACAAAACCCTCTCTCTCTCTCTCCAATCTGTGGCCTACCACCAGAGTAAAATCCTCATTGTTCTACCCTAGCGCAAACTGATTCTTCTCTCTCTATGGGGCTCACTTCTTTTATGTCGGATCCGGGTGTTGTTGGAGATCCGAACTCGGTGTTGTTCGGGTGAGCTTGGATTGGCTCCTCACTTGTGCTACGGGCCCGCTTCTAATGTGATCTCAGGGCCTTGTATCTGGCCCAGCCCATTAATATTTTTCAGAAAAGAATTGTGTAACAAATAAAGAACACTCTAAAATTGGTAGAGAATGACACAGGCAACATTAAATGCAGAACATGTCCGAGAAAACCAAACTCTTGAATGAAGTCCACGAAGAAAAGTGAATTTAGATTTTGTAATTTTTATATGCAGTTACATATTTATATAGGGAATATATATATATATATAGGGAGGTTGGCTACTATGCTTATATAAGCATATCACCACATATGCTTATAACTCATTTTTATGTTTCCAATGTCCAAATGGTCGATCTGAACCGTTAGATGTGATCTCTATATTAAAATGTGATTGGAGACCAAATTTTATGTTTTTTCTGAATTTTTTTACTATTTATTAAGCCAATTTGAAAATCTTTGATCCAACGGTAGCTTCTGATTTTACTGTTTTGTTAAGCCACCGTTGGATCAGCGATTTTCAAAGTGGCTTAATAAATAGTAAAAAAATTCAGAAAAATGTAAACTTTGGTCTCCAAGCACATTTCAATATAGAGATCACATCTAACGGTTCAGATCGACCATTTGGACATTGGAAACATAAAAATGAGTTATAAGCATATGTGAGGATATGCTTATATAAGCATAGTAGCCAACCTCTATATATAGGAATATAGGAATATGCTAGCATGCTATGCGTAGCATAGAGGGTCTTCATGCAACGGCTCAATATTTGACTTTTCAAAATCTTAACGGTCGATTCGAACCGTTCATCTTGTTCTCCATATTAATATATGTTTGGAGACCAAATTTTACATTTTTTGAAATTATTTTACTATTTTTGTAGATTTATTGAAAATCGCTGTTTTCAGCAAATCTGAACCATAAAAAAACAGCGATTTTCAATAAATCGAAAAAAATAGTAAACAAATTCCAAAAAATGTAAAATTTAGTCTCCAAACACATATTAATATGGAGAACAAGATGAACGGTTCGGATCGACCGTTAAGATTTTGAAAAGTCAAATATTGAGTCATTGCACGAAAGCTCTCTATGCTACGCATAGCATGCTAGCATGTTCCTATATATATATATTTTTTTAATTTGGACTGTGGGGACTACGACCCTCAAAAATATTTTTTAATTTGTTCCCCAACTTTTCATGTCAAATAGAAGGCTAGTTTTTTTTGGGTATGGATTTCATTTTATATGTTGAAGTTAGTATTGTTAACTTATTTTTAGACCCAATTTTTGTTTTTGGTGTATTGAACCCTAAGAATGCATGTTCTGCAATTATAGTGATCACAGCTCTGTTATTGTAAATTCATTTGTAATCAAACAGTTACTTCCTTTTCTTATTATGTAATATTATTTTTGTTAGATCTATTAATTATATTGACTTCATGGTAAACATGATTAGTTAATTTATATAGATAAATTCTCATAGCATTCATCAGTAACTGTTTTAAATCGATACAGGAGAGAGTTCGTTTTAGGAGGGTTCGAAAATGAATTTAAATTGAGATTCAAATATTTTTGACATTTTATCAAGTATGAATTCAAATTATATACCGTATCTAAATTCCTATATATATATCAAGTATTTGAATATCTGGATCCATATTTGAATATTTAACGAACACGGATATGTATTTCTAATATTGGCTCATACGGGTGCGAATATGGATATTTTTCTAACAAATACGGATACATATACATAATTAATTTAAGATCTAAGTATTTCATTATATCGGCTTGTGTTTCATTTTTTATAAGATTTATATTTCTTGATATATTTTGATCTACAATATGAAAATAATTAGTGATTAATTTTTATCGTCATTACATTTTTTTTTTAACTTTTATTTGTTATGAAAATATTTGGCAGCTATTTTTCATGAGAATAGGTGATATTTAAATATCATAATTATTTATGTATTCATATATGTATTTTTTTTAATTCAATTTATATCCATATTCAAAATTGTTTGTATTCAATTTATTTTTTACCGTATCTAAATTCCTATATATATATCAAGTATCAACATTAGCAGGGACTGTTTCTTGGGAGTGTATAATTTATTTGATCGTATCCAATTTATTTATGTATTGGAGGTGAAGTCTCTCATTTCTTTAATTCACTCATTTATGTAAAATAAAAACATTTGATGTACAGTATGACGTCAACGAAACGTATTTAGAAATAATTATAAATACATATGTTTAAAAGCTATGTATAATATTGCGAAACATTTAAAATTAGAGATATTATTATCATACAATATAATTTAAAAAACACGAAAATATCAGCACTGGAGATGAGTTGAAATAATTTGACTCTCATCGTTTGATCTATTGTAAAATATGAGATTTTGTTTCGCAATATTCAGAAGAAAAATATTCGAACTTCTGTCCATTCAATTAAAAAGAAAGAAATATTAGAAAAAAATTCGCGTGTTCGCGTCATACTGTGCATCAAATATTTATTTAATGTTACAACCAAAGATTCAATTAAGTCCATGCAATTAATAAACGAATTTAAGTAAATCACAACAATCCGATCCAATTCAAATCCATGCAATTAATAAGTACAATTACAATTATAAAAACTGACAGTACATATAGTTAACAATAGAAAACTAAATCTAGCAATTACAACAACGGGCAAGCATGAAAAGTTGAACGGTGCAGGAACAACAAACTGAAATAAAGGAACTTATAATATTATAATGAGACTCACATCTGACCGCTCGTCTCTAATTAAGCAGAGAGAATATGTATGATTACGCCATGTCTTCTTCTTGTATTTTTCCGTATGATCTCTTTTTATTGTTTGATAACCGGCCTGCTCAACATACAATTAAGAGTAGTTAAATTACAGTGAAAATAATAAAAAACAGCTGATAATCGAAATTAAAGCCTTACAGCTACGCAAAGTATATGAATAGCCAATCAAGACTGAGGAATTTGTAAAGAAATTTTACAACCAAAGAAGCATGAGATCTCACCATATACGCACAGATGGGATATGCTCAAATTTGTGTCGATCTTTTCCTTGCATAGATTCGCGTAGCTCATGTGAGGGCGACCTTACAAATAGCTCTTGAAGAGTCCACACCTTTTGTAGCTCGGGAAGGGCGTGCAACATCTCACAATTGTGAATTTCGAGGTGAGTAAGGATGGGCATAGCTCCCTCTTTTATGTCCCAATGACGTAGGTAATCTAAGTAAAGAAGCTTCAGTTTTTTGAGTTTAGGAAACCCTCCGGTTGAACAGATCATCTCAGTTCCCTCATATGCGTGGAAAGTTAAAATAAGTATACTGAGGCTCTGCAACCTCTCCAATATGGGCATTGGATCTTCATGGAGCATAGAATGTGCTAGCGTCAATTTGGTGAGGTTTGTTGGGAACATCTCAACACTTGGAACACATATATTTCCATCCCACACTCCTATGAGATGTAGTTTCTGTATCTTCCCATGACAAGGTAAGTCTTTTGTCCCCCCAAATGGTAGCAACTGGTCACCTAGTCTTTCAATACTAAGGTATACCAACTGTTCTGAACTTCTCAGCACATCCTTGAGGTTTTGCCACTCTATACCGCATGCAAAATCTTGATCCATACTATAGTAAATTCCTAACGTACGCAAGTTGATACAACATCCTAAATCAGCAGTAAATTCGGTCTTTATCTTCACATTTTTAACTGTTTGTAGATTTGTATGCTGATCCCATTTTAATGGTAAGTAGAATTTTATGGATCCATATACATGCCTTAGAGTTGGGATTACGACATCACACAAATCTATAGTGTTTCCTATACAATCTCTGTCATCTAGTGCTATCGATTTCTTAAAATCAATGGTTTCTAGATTATTGAAGGAAAACTCCTTAAATATATCTTGTGGAAAATGGCATTCTCTTAAACCCAAATACGTCAAGTGTATCAAGCCCTTCGGCCACTGTCTCGGAGTGAATTTGGTCATGTCTACATTCTCCAAGGTTAACACTCTAAGTAGACTAAAACCACTATAATTTAGTTTGCTAAACCCACAAACCTCTGATAAATATTTGCCAACACCAAAACAGAGTAAAGAACGAGTGTTTTCTGAATAAACACCATCCTTGGTGAGGCTGCAAAATTGCAGTGCCGCACGGCACGGCTTTCTAGCAGCTAGCTGGTTAACATCTTCTTCTGCTTTGGAGAATACGGTGAAGAAGTTCTTCTCTTTGGCTTCGCGAATAGCCAGGTCCCGTAGAAGATCGTGCATATTACAGTATTTGCAGTAGCCGTTCCAAGATTTTTTAGTTACTTGAATCAAGCACCTACAATAGTATTTTTCATACAATTAACATGAAAGAAGAAGGAAAATATTTGTTTATGAATAAGGAGGTATTACTTTAAGTCAAATTAAAATGAACACTTGGCTATATCTTTCATCCATATAGGTAGGTATTCCTTAAAGAGGTCCCACTTGGAATATTGCAGATATGCAGTGATAGTTATATAAAATATATTTGGCCAACTCGAAATGCTAAAATTATTACTGTAAAAATTCTTACTCGGCTAATTAATATATTAAGTGGCATATAAATTTGTTTTGAGTGGACTAGTCCAGTGTCTGTGCGTTGCAACGGGGGTTGAAATATTATTTTGATCACTTTTTTTAAATAATTTCTTCATTATGTGTTCATCAATAATAAAAGTAAATTATAACCTTAGAGTTTAATACTATATTACGGCATCTCCATTGATGCAGTTGATTTGCAATTGCAAACAACTATTCTGAAATAATTGAAATCAATTTAATTTCTTAATTGCAAAATTCCTGCATTAATGCAATTTGCAAATCAATATCTGAAAAATAATTTTGCATAAACTCAAATACATCCATGTAAAATTGCAAATTAAAAAAATATAAGGAGAATAATGAAGATATTATTTTCACAAAGAAATCAGTGCCATCGTTGGAAAGGAGAAAGGGACGCATGGGGAAGGAAATTCATATCATTTGAGATATCTTAAATTTTGCCTTTTACTTTTTGGAAAATCTAAACCGTTCAAATACAGTCTACACGAATCTCAAAGCTCAATAATACTTCTGCACGAATAGGCACGCAAAAGTTGAGATATCCAGAGCCGTTCAAATAATTTCTGCACGAATCTCGAAGCTCAATAATACTGGCGCCTGCGCTACCCCCGAATAGGCACCCGACACGTGGGTCAAGCAAAAGTTGAGATATCTCGGGAATAGGCACCGGCCGCGTAGCCTCTGTGCTATCTCAACTTTTGCTTGACCCACGTGTCGGGTGCCTATTCGGGGGTAGCGCAGGCGCTAGTATTATTGAGCTTTGAGATTCGTGCAGAAAATATTTGAACAGTTGAGATTTTCCATAAAGTCACGCAAAGTTTGAGGTACCGCAGAGGATACGAATTCGAAAAAGTAGAAAACGCGTGGAAACAGTAGAAAACGCGTGGAAAAAAGAAGATTAAGTGATACAATTTCTGTGTGGCATTATATGTAGCATGGATATAAATCACTAAATTTAGATTTCTACACGTTTGACAACATGAAACAGGTGTATAAAATCAAAATTATTTATTAAAGGCTGAGATTAAAATCTGTTTTGATGAGTGGCTGAGATTTATAGAATCAACGGCTCAGATTCTCTCTGGACAAATAGAGGGTTGGATCCCAAAAAAATTAGCATGCTATTTAGTAGGGAGGATATATTATGTTACATTACAAATGTTTGTATATGGATAAAATTAAAAATGTTGGTATTGCTTGACGGTGAAGCCATTAATTAAGAATATTGTTGTCCTCTTTCATTTAGGTCTAAAAAATACATCTAATACTCAATGGTATTAGTTTGTTATTTACAGCTCATGTTTTACCTGACTCATAGTAATTACTCTCATGTTCTATATTAAATTGTTGGTATATACCATAGCGCACAGATACAAATCTGATATGATTCTTTAGAATCACAGGACCCTGCTATTCTAAATCTACCCATTCATCTATTTGTAGATTCGTGCATAAAAAAATAAATGATTTTGAGATTTGTGCATTCCCAAAAATAAAGAGGTGGATTTAGAATCACATAATCCTACGATTCTTTTAGAATCACAGTAGATTTATTTCCATAGCACACATGCACGAGACCTCATCTCTTTTCAGAAAGACATAGGTTCAATTTTCAAGAAGAACATCTGAAAAATACTAGGGTACGTACCGTACCGGAAAGCCTTTAATAAAAATGTCTCTTTTCAGAAAGACATAGGTTCAATTTTCAAGAAGAACATCTGAAAAATGCTAGGGTACGTACCGTACCGGAAAGCCTTTAATAAAAATGAAAATAAAAATTGCATGCAGTCTCATTACAAAAATATGACTTTTAAAGTAATTCACAACTCATTAATCAAGATTAGTGATATTAGGCGTCTAGTTTCCAATTTAAGATTTAAATATTTTTTAAACGATATTAAGCAAATTAGGCAAGTGCAAGATGCTCCATATTCTACATTGTATTAGCTTCCTTTTTTAAGCAAGCGCAGTACGCTGAAAATGACAGTGTTGTGTGAAAAGTTACAAATTAATTAATTTGAAATCCATATGAAACTATCATTTATGTATATTAGAATTTAGAAGACTAGACTTCCATCCTTCTTTAAAGAAAAGAAAACAAAGCTGTAGACATACTAATTACCAAAGCTAATTAGCCACATTTTTTTTTTTTTTTTTTTGTCAAATAAAAAATATCGGGCTATCTTAGTGCTCCACTCTTTCCAAAATTTTGTTGTCAATTATGAATTTCTTGATGTACTATTATATCTTGTTTGGATGAAAGAGAGAGGAAGAGTAGTAAGACAAGATAAAGAAAATTTAATAAATTGTTCTTACTTGATTGAAAATTTAATAGATTTGTAAGGTAAATAGAGGTTATTATTTTAGCTTTAATCATCTAAAGCTTTTATTGTTTTACTATTCAAATTATAAGGTAATTTAAAATTTTATTGATGAGTATAGTAAATAGAGGTTATTCTTTTAACTTCATGGAATCTTCTAAAGCTCTTATTTTTTATTTTTTACTTTTCAAATTATGGTGTAACGATAGAACACAAGATCAATCAAATAAGAGAATGAAAAAAATAGTAACTTATAAATTCTGTTTTCTTTAATTTTCATTCGCTCCTATCTGTAGTTTACAATTAAACTATGAATATATTATTATAATTTTTCAAAAAAAATCTTAGTAAGCAAACATTTTTCTATAATATATATAGATGTATATATATATTAAATTAAACAATGAATCTAATATAAAATTGATTGTTCCTAAGGTCACGTGCAAGTAAGTCATTTTTCAATTTTCATAGTCCAAAAAATCAATCCAAACCATTAGATGTGATCTCTATATTAAAATGTGCTTCTGGTTTTACAATTTTGTTAAATCACTGTTGGATCAACGATTTTCAAAGTGGCTTAATAAATAGTAAAAAAAATCAGAAAAATGTAAAATTTAATCTCCAAGTACATTTTAATATAGAGATCACATCTAATAGTTTGGATCAACTTTTTGGACTTTGAAAATTGAAAAACAACTTAGTTGCACGGGACCTCATGAACAATCTATTTGATATTAGCCAACTATTATATATATATATATATATAGAGAGAGAGAGAGAGAGAGAGAGAGAGAGCTGAGCTACGGTGAGCTATAGAGTAAAACACGTTTATACTCCACACAATATCTTTATTTTCAAAGTTCAAATAGCCGATTCGAATTCCAACATGTTCTTCATAATAAAATATGCTTGGAAACTAACTTTTACATTTTTTTGAAATTTTTTTACTATTTATTAAGCCACTTTGAAAATCTGAAAATTCGGCTGAACAGTGAAAAACAGTAAAAATTTCTAGACCACCGGATTGGCGATTTTCAAAGTGACTTAATAAATAGTAAAAAAATTCCAAAAAATGTAAAATTTGGTCTCCAAGCACATTTCAATATGGAGATCATGTTGAGCGATTTGGATCGGTTGTTTGAATTTTCAAAATGAAATTTTTTTGCCATGGAGTAAAAAACATGTGTTACTCTATAGCTCACCATAGCTCATCTCTCTCTATATATATTCTTTTAAACCAAGGGAGGCTAAAGTGCCACCCTGCCCTTGACTCCTAAATACAGTACTTTACGCATTCTCCATATATATATATATATATATATATATATATATATATAGAGGTTGGCTACTATGCTTATATAAGCATATCCCCACATATGCTTATAACTCATTTTTGTATTTTCAATATCCAAATGGTCGATCGGAACCGTTCATCTTGTTCTCCATATTAATATGTTCTTGGAGACTAAATTTTACATTTTTATGAATTTATTTACTATTTATTAAGCTAATTTGAAAATCTCTGATCCAACGGTGGCTTCTGATTTTACTGTTTTGTTAAGCCACCGTTGGATCAGCGATTTTCAAAGTGGCTTAATAAATAGCATAAAAATTCAGAAAAATGTAAAATTTAGTCTCCAAGAACATATTAATATGGAGAACAAGATGAACGGTTCAGATCGACCATTTGAACATTAAAAACACAAAAATGAGTTATAAACATATGTGGGGATATGCTTATATAAGCATAGTAGCCAACCTCTCTCTATATATATATAGATAGATAGATAGATCTACATATGTCAAATATCAAACTTCTAACCATGTTAGTGACAATCATGCAACGTTATATCTAACTCTATGAAACATTGACAAACAACAAAATATATATTTTTCATTCTTTTCTGTAACAAATAATCTGTTGCCAAAAAGTTTGTAATTGAGTTTCCACAATTTCTTCTATAATTAACGATGATAACATATGTAAGCCACGAAGAATAGCGGGTCATCAAAAAAATATATTGCTGTACCTTTTTCTAAGGTAAAACTTAATTTTAATTCCTTTCAGCGAAGATCAGAGCATTCTACACACCTGAGCGTACACTTACATTTTCGCCAAATGGCACAAGCATTCAATGATATACAAATATAAAGAAGTTTGTTTACAAAATTACTTAAATATGACTTCTCTTTTCGACTTGTTCTCCCAAGAGAAACAAAATGAAAATGGTTTAGTAATATCGAATTATTCCCTGCATGTTCAACACGGTCTATCTTCTACAAACTATACAAGTTCTATAATATCTAGCTAAATGTTAATAATATCTAACTATCTATTAAGAGATACCAAATAATAGTTAGGTCCAACATATTTGTTCAAATTAATTTATATTATTTAAAAAATATATTTTTATTAAATCGATTATTTGAAAGCTAGCCGTAAAATAACTTTTGCACTATTGAACTCCGTTCTATTTGTTTTGTTTCAGTTGGCAAATGTTAAGGAGGAGTGCATGAATACGGAAAATGTTATTTAGTTGCGCTGCGATCGAAATGCTACATAAATTGTCTAAGTTTGTAGATGGGTAAGGGTAAGAATTTCTAACAGACAATATTTCTTTGAGGTACAATCCATGACCTTTATGCATTAATTAGAAGATACTAAATTTCATGCAAATATTCTTATATAGAGTAAAATCTATTTGGTATTATCAATGAAAATTACTTCTTTTTTTAATCTTGGGAGAATGGTGGAATTAGGGAAGTAAAAAGGAGATCATGTGTGTATCGGACACATATTGAATTGGGAGGGAGTTATAATTTTGGTATGAATGTGATGAGACTGAGCTGGACCAAAAATACATCATGATCTTTTTTATACCTGACAAGTACCTTCAAAGTTAGAACTGAAAAGGGATGTACCTTTGCACGAGCTCTTCAAGGCATTTCTCAGCTCTGTCCTCCATTGTTCCACCTCTACCTTCCGGGATGAATTCGTCAGCCATCCACATTCCAGTAAGGTGCCTTCCCGAAATCCTATAATCTTCAGGAAAGGCAGCAAAATAAAGAAAACATGATTTGAGATGGTCTGGCAAGTCTTCGTAACTCTTGGCTAGGATCTTCATGCACTTCTCCCCATCTTCATTTCTCCAATCCATGGTCTCCTCCACTTTGCTCCAAGCACTGTAGGTGCGATCTCTCCTTGTGAGGATACCACCTAGCACAATCAATGCCAAGGGTAGCCCACTGCATTTTTCCGTTAATCTTTTGGCGATTTCCAAGAGATCACCAGGGTAGTCCCTAGGTTGTATATGTTGTTGAAAAGCCCTTCTGAAGAGGAGAGCAAGGCCCTCAGCATCGGTTAGATAACCAATTTTTTGTATATCTGTATTGCAATCGGCCGCTTTAGCAACATCCAGTTTTCTGGTGGTAATTATCACACGGCTCTCATTGTTCTGATCAGGTAATGCTTTTTCCAATTGCTCCCAAAGATCAGTGTGCCAGACATCATCTAGGATAATTAAGTATCTCTTGCGTCTCAACGAGCTCTTGAGCATCAGCACTAAATCCCCATCTGTTATGGGTGGATTTTTATTTTTCATTTGAGGTTCAATTGAGTAAAGAATTTCTCTCCAGAGATCATTTAAATCGTACTTTTGAGAAATTGACAGCCATGCCCTACAATGGAAGTGCCTCTCCAATTCCGCACTGCATGTGGTTACAAGAATACATTGGTTACATCAAGAAAAAAACAGTCCAAAGAGAATATTTTTATTGTACAGTAAAGCGGTCCAAAGGGAATACATTTATTGTACAATTTTTTTTCCATGTTACAGGATTGATTAATTATCTGTATTTTTAAGAAGATTTGGACTACATAATGTAAGGAGAAGACTAATTTAATCAAGTCTTTGTGCAAAAATTACCATGAAGCTAAGAAAATTACCATCTCTTAAATTCTATTAACCAAAACAGAGTAACTAATTTTTATTAAGGCGTAAATATTACAGTTATTATTTATGGAAAAAATTATCAGAATCATATGGGTGTAGTTGAGTAAAATTTCAGTATATTTTTTCATTAAACATTTCAGTATATTTATGTGCATGTTTACAGATCGTCATAATTTAATTTTTCTCGATTCAATTAAATTACTAAACAATCCCTTTATATAACCCAGTGTTGCAAATAATGGTATGCGCTCGTCAAACGGACAAAGTACTGCCAAGTGATTAATTGGGAATAATGGAGAATAATCGGCCGATTAGTCGGGAAAAGGCTTAACGGTTTGGTCACCGCCAACGATTAATCGGCCAATTATTCCCAATTATTGCCGATTTAGTTAATTTGTTAAACAGGGATTTTGTTCACCATTAAAAGGAAGTGACAGGACGCTCTAGTTAATAAATACGCATAAGGTAATTAATTACTAACAGTAATGAAGATTCATGACAAAAACTCCTCCTTCCTTGCGTGATAAAAAGAAATCTAAACAAATGATCTAATTAATTTGGACAGTTTTCTTACAAACGAGTTGGTTTGGGATTTAATTTTCTTGTTAAAAAAATCTAAAAAAAGAAATCACAAACTTTTACGCAATTCATATAAATTAAAACATAGATAGCACATGCACCTTTTGTATACTTTTTGGGCTAAGGTGGTTTTGCCGAGGCCGCCAGTGCCCACAATCGAGAGCACCGTGCGCCTTGAAATGCTGCTATCAAGCAGCTGCTTAATAATCTTGGCCTTGTCATCCTCAAGGCCAACAACTTCTGGATCATCAACCTTATCAGAAGGATCTAAATCATCAACATCATCGAGAGCATCAAGCTTACTCTGAATTCCCAACTGGATTCCACGCTGCAAAATCCAATTGAGTTTTTGTGTGATGCCTTCGAGCTCTTTACGCATGCCGTGCTTGTATGTTTTATAGCTTCTTTTAACAGCCATCATCTTTTTTTTGAACCAGTTGGAACTTTCTGGACAGGTTTGTTCAATGTTAACCTGGAAGGTTTCAATCACACTATTTATTTTGTCGCCAATTTTTTTGACCAGGTCTAGCCACTCTGTTACCGATTCACTTGTGTTTCGCTTGGAATTGGCATCTCTTAGCAAAGCATGGATCAACCGAAGTTCCCGCTGCATCTGTTCAATCTGCTCACGCACATCCTTCAGTTCTTGAGCTTTATTAATCAAGGCATCAGCAAGCTTGCCCAACAAATAGCTCACAGTTGCCTCTGCCATGTATTTTCGATTGTGGGAAGGTCTTCCTTTCTCTCTTTTTTTTCCCCTTGTGCTGGGAGGTGGGTTGAAAATGATTTAGCTTTGTTCTTTGTTCTTGGGGATGATTAGTAGATGTACATGGGATGGTTATATTTAGAGACTTAGAGAGCTTGATTTAAGTCTAAATTAGACAAAAAGGAAAACATAAAGGATAAGCTAGCATACTAGCCATGGTTCTGAAATTTGGAATCGGAATCGGTATTGGGTTTTTAACTGTGAAATCGGAATCGGAAGAATTGGCCGGAATCGAAAAAATCGGATCAGTAACTCATGTGTTTTTGGTAGAACCTTGTTTTGTAGCCAAAAAGTACGAAAAAATTGATAAAAATAATTTGTAAAAAAACTAGACAAAAAATAATATATATATATAGTAAGGCTACCATACATTGCAATGCATATGCATCTTTATAAATCACCGGATTAGAAATCCAAATGACCGATCCAAACCATTCATCTCATTCTCCATATTAATAAGTGCTACAAGACCAAATTTTACATTTTTTGTAATTTTTTTTATTATTTATTAAGGCACTTTGAAAATCACTGATCCAATGGTGCCTTTTGATTTTACTGTTACCGTTGGATTAGTAATTTTCAAAGTGGCTTAATAAATAGTAAAAATTTCCAAAAAATGTAAAATTTGGTCTCCAAGCACATATTAATATGGAGAACGAGATGAACAGTTTGGATCAGTCATTTGGATTTTGAATCCGGTGATTTATAGTTCAATACACAAAAATGCTTATGCATTGCAATGTATGGTGGACTTACTCTCTCTCTCTCTCTATATGTATATATATATATAGAGAGAGAGAGAGTGACTAATATGTTTTCGTATGCATATGGGCCGAAATACATACGAGTCAAATTTAAAATTTCAAAATCCAAAAAGTCGATCTAAACTGTTCATCTTGTTCCCCATATTAATATGTGCTTGGAGACCAAATTTTACATTTTTCTAAATTTTTTTACTATTTATTAAGTCACTTTGAAACTTGTTGATCCAACAGTGACTGCTGATTTTACTGTTTTGTTAAGCCACCATCGGATCAACAAGTTTCAAAGTGGCTTAATAAATAGTAAAAAATTCAGAAAAATGTAAAATTTGGTCTCGAAGCACATATTAATATTGAGAACAAGATTAACGGTTCAGATCGACTTTTTGGATTTTAAAATTTTAAATTTGGCTAGTATGTATTTCGACCCATATGCATACGAAAATATATTAGCCACTATATATATATATATATATATTGGAATCCTTGAATTAATGCCCAATGAGATGAGTCATGAGTCAATTAATTAATGGCGTGTGGAATCAAATTAGAAAAGCGACGTTTTTCTACGGAAATTTAATGAATCCAACAATACGTACATATATATTGATTGCTTAACAAAATAAGTCCTACTCCTCAACATTTAAAATGCATGGTATTAAAAATGATTGGTACCATGCAATTAATTGTCAGTAATCTAACTAGACTAACCCAATTTAATTTGGTGAATTCAATAATTAATGCAGGTTTCGCGAGTTCAAACAACATCACTCGTGAAGTAGATCGGTTTGAATGGTTTGAATTTATTTTTTGAGGATTGATAGAGTTTGGAGTTAAACTCACACTAGTTTTAATATTCAAAAAGTAATAGTATACATTCTGCAAACAAAAAAAGAAATATGACTTGATCTATATCCGGAATTCATCAATTAATTATAACCAACAAAATGTATGGATTCATTGTGTTTCATTGCACATGTAAATTCTACCATGAAATAGGCCGTTATTCTAATATTAATTACAAGTAGTGTTTACTAAAACACAAATTAATTAGTGTTCACGAACAATATGTTAGACAATTATATCAGTAATGTAATGCAGGATTTTCTATGATCAATAATTAATCAACCAAAGTTACACAACCATGGTACTTAACTGTGGAGAATTGATGTCTTTTTTGGGCCTGTTCGGCAGAAAAAAAATTAACGGGAAATCAAATGGAACCTTGATATTTCCCTATAGCGTTAGGCTGCCACTTTTTCTCCCCAAAACCACCCACCAGTTTTCCTCCGATTTTTTCCGTCTAAGTTAAAATTGTTGAGAAAAATAAAATTAAGTCTGACTCAATTTTCATTTTCTCAAATTGCACGGCGCACTGCTTATATATATACTTCCTTTCTCCTCAAATAATAAATACGTCTTCATCAAAGAGATTTTGAAATTATATTATGAAATATATACAAGATTCTTCAACAGCAACGTATAAGCATAACACTTCTGATTTAAGGAAAAATATATATATTTTACTAAATAATAATAAATACAGGAAATTATATTATGTTATATTATATTTATTTATTTAATTTAATTATTTATAATTTATTAAAAAAGAAAATTGTATAGTATCAAACATTTTAGAAAGAAAAATATGATTTCCTTCAATTAAACTCACGGTACGACCGAACGCTTATTTCAGCATATTCCCCTAATTATTCATGTGCATACCTATACTCATGTGTTCCCGCTTTTCTAAAAGTGAATTCTCATTCTCATCACATCTCATTCCGTGTAATTCCGTAACATCTGAGCAGGCCCTTCATGTGGATCGCCTTTGGAATAATGCAAGATGGGTCTTCTAAAGGTACATTTCATCCCTAAACTTGTTAATGTAGAATTATGCAATATAGAGAAGGCCTATAAGATGAATGATTTACGGCCATTTTTATTAATACCTTAAAAAAAAAATATTTAACAATACCCCTGTGGGCTGTTTTTTTTTATTTATACCCCGACTGCCAGGCCCACAGACGGTCCATATATTGAAGCACCCCCTCCCCCCCCACAGGAGGTTCTCTTCCTAAGCAAACCGCACCCCCCCCAAACGGGCGGTCCACTATGCATCAATTATCCCACCCGTGAACCCCTCTCTCCCTCTTCTCTACCTCATTCTGAACCAAAAAGGAAAAAAAAAAAGACGAATTGCTGAGCACTCTTGATCCGTCAATTAGAAAAAATATTTGTTAGTTACGACATAATTAGAAGATTAAGCAATTTCATCGGAACCGTCTCCTCTAAGTTATAATGTATCTATTTCATCATTTTTAAAACGCAATTCTAAAATCATCTCACAACAGACCGCCTGTGGCAGAGGCGGTCTGCTATGGTCCTGACCGCCTCTGCCACGGACGGTCCAATAGGGATGCCTATTTATTCGGTTTCTCTCTCTCTCCTCACTCCAAATTCATTATATCACCCACTTCAGAGTCAGATAGAAGGGAGAAAGACCTGAAGGCGATTTTCTTGCCGATTTTGGGCGATTTTCTATGCGACTGCAGCTACAGGTAAATTAAATAATTTTTCAAATATTATTTTGTTATTGTATAATTAGTGTATATTTGTTTTATTGTTGAACATGATGGACATTAGCAAAAGATGTACTGAGGATGCCAAATGTCACTGTAAAGAAATATTTTTTTTAAAAAGATTTGGTATCCAATTATCTACTGAACCCCCCCCCCCCCCCCCCCCCATGCTGATCGGGATAAGAATGGAAAGATCCACCCCAAGTGGAAGTAAGGTAATCGGTACGATACATGTCAGCAACATAGTGATCCTCACAGTAGTTCCTTACTTAGCATACCGCCATTACGTGACTACAGGGTATGTGATTTAGTTGGGGTCCTTGGCATGTACAGGTTACCGCCCTGGCATCTCCGAATTTAACCATGCACTTTGAAGCCCTCTTCACAAACTCCATAGTGCCATCTGGTTTGCGGCTGGTAGGAACGTATTCATTTAGATTTTGCACTTTGAATTCTGTACCATCATTACCCATCGGGATCACGTTCATAGTTGCACCTTTGTCTCTGTGTTGTCTTAGTTTCTCCTCCACCATTATTGAAAATGACTGTTTTATCCTTATTAATTATGCGGCCTTAGCATGCTGTTCTTGAAACCAGGTATTCAACTTCTAGAATGTGTCTTCTACAACTGCAGCCACAGGCAACATTTGGCTCTGTTTGAATACTGCATTCAGCGACTCGGACCCATTGGTGGTCATAATTCTCCAACGCCAACCTCCATCATGGGATTGATATATTTTTTCGTATGCTGGATCTTCGTTGACATCTCAGGGATTATTTTTGCCGACCTTCATTAAGTAGAGATTTACATTTGGCATGTACTACAGAAAAATAAGAAAATAAAATAATATAAGTAAACAATTGTACTAAAAAACCGTCTTCTAAAAATACAATAATATATGTAAACAATTGAAATATATATACCTGATATCTCCATATTATATCTAAATTATGGCCCTAATTTACAATGAAACCTGTGCTTTAAAGCCTATGAATGTGGACTTTTTACTTATATTTCGATGAAATGTGGTACTGCTATGCTTTGTTTGGTATTTTGCAGGAAAAAGGGCAAAAAACTGGTTCTGACTACTTTTCATACGGCCCGTATGATATTTTGTACAGGCCGTACAAGAACTGCCCAACCACACAGAAGGATCCACAACAGAGGCACAAAGTCTCCAAGTCAAAGCCCAGGCATACGGGTCGTACGGGATCCTGTACGGGCCGTACAACGCTGATTCGGAAAATCCAGCTGGAATCTGAATTGAGCACGATTTGAGGAGCCGAAAAGAAAACCCCTGCAGGCGTGATCTGGGACATTAAAAGAGATATTCCACAGCAGGAAAGGGGATAAATAGCAAATCAATCAATAACATTCCATCTATCATCATTCATCCACTATCATTCATTCTTGCTAGGTTTTGGACAGAAGAGAAAAAGAAGAAGAGAAGGGGAAGAACGGGAGTTTCTCCACGGATCTTCGGATTTTCCACTGTTTTGTCATGAACTCTTTTATTCCTTGTTATTTGTGTTATCTCATGAACATGAGTAGCTAATTTTATTTGTTTCTAGGGGTAAGATGTAGTTTCTAGTTTAGCTTTGCTTGTATGCTACTTGGATTTTGTGTTGAACGCTTTGCTTTTACTTTGTTATGTAGTATTTTTATTGCTCTATTTGTGCTTGCTTGAATCTGATTAGTCATCCCGTTAGATGAATGCGCACATCTAAGTGTTAGGAGCCAAGTCTATGAAATTCATTCCAACCGAATAAAGTATATGAAGTAGGGTTAAACCAAGGAGTACCCGAAAGGCGAAACTTTCCTTGAGGCGAAAGTCCTTGGATACTTTTAGTAAACTAACAAGTAACTTAGATAAATTAGGCCAAAATGCGAAAGTTGAGGTTTAACGCATCTAAGAGGGAAGTATTTGAGTCCGGTAATCGGGTATTAGGCCAAAATGCGAAAGTTGAGGTTAGGTATCTAGATCTGGACAAAAGAAACCCTAAACACAGTATCAACACAGAAAACAGTAGCTGCAGCATTAACTTGAGGTTCCATACGGACTGTACGGGAATCTGTACGGGCCGTATGCCTTGAGACTGAACAGAAATGAAATCTGAACCCTGGAAACTCCTTTTTATCAATTGGAAACAACTTTAATTATCTTTTATTGTCTTTTAATCAGTAGAATTGTTAGAACTAAAACCAAACCAATTTCTCTCACTTCTAGAATCTTAAGTGATTTTAGGATAAGTCCAGTGTTTTTATTCCGTCCCTGTGGATCGATACCTGAGCATACTCAACGACAGGATAGTACACTTTCTATCTGATTTGACAGAGTATAACAAAGGTTTAAAAAGTATAGCTTGCTATACTGAGACTTTTTGGCATATTCTCGTGCGATCAAGTTTTTGGCGCCGTTGCCGGGGATCGGCGATAAGAATTCTATACTTTTTCTTATTTTTGCTTGATTCTAGATTTTAATTTTAATTTTTCGTATTCCATCTTTGCAGGAACATACTGGAAGGGTCACTGCCCAAGAATCACTACCATCTCAGAAGCAAGGGGCAAACTTCCAACTCATTTGTTCCAGCACCCCCACATCTGTCACCTCTCCGTATGGCCCGTACAAAATTCATACAGGCCGTACAAACCGACAACAGAGGCCAGACAGATCCAGAACAAAGCAAAATGAACAACCACGGTGCTGAACAAGATCCACTCAACGAGGGTACTGGACAAGGTCAACCCAACGAGGATCAATACTCTGATGACGAAGGAGCAAACTATGCGCCAAGGACGTTGCGAGAGTTCAATGTCCCGAGAGCTGGAGATGTTAGAGGAGCAATCCGATTGCCAAGGATTGTCGGCAACCAACCCAACTTCAATCCGGGAGTTGTCAACATCGTGCAGCAAAACACATTCCATGGCATGGATCATGAGGATCCGCATGCCCATGTTCAAACCTTCCTTGAATGCTGTGCCACCATTAAAATTAATGGCGCAACAGCTGATTATATTAGACTTGCTTTATTTCCTTTTACTCTTAGGGATAAAGCCAAGAAATGGTTAGGGTCATTACCAAGGGATTCAATCACCACTTGGAGGGAATTGTCCAAACTGTTTTTGACCAGAATTTTCCCCCATAAAAGAACTGCCAAGGTTAGGACCCAACTGACCAGTTTCAAACAAAGGTCTGATGAACCACTGAATGAGGCCTGGGAAAGGTTTAGGGAATTGCAATACTCTTGCCACATCATGGTATTCCCGAATGGTTACTTATTCAGTCCTTTTATGCTGGTTTAACTGATACCACTCGTACTTCTGTAGATGCAGTTGCAGGTGGAGCTCTCATGGATCGAGACGCTACTGAAGCAATGAACTTAATCGACAATATGGCGACTAACCAACAGTGGTCCGACCGAGAGGGCAATCGACCAACTGGAGGAGGTCGACTTGAGCTCGATCAGATCACAGCTCTCACCGCCAAGTTTGACGCTATGCAGAAGGCTTTTGACAAGATGAGTGTCAAAGCACTCGGTAATCAGCAACCACAGCCTTGTGTTATGTGTGGAGACGAGGGGCACGAGTATGAGAATTGTCCGCTTGCGCAAAGGGATGAAGGGCCCGAGCAAGTTAACTCTCTCAACAGTGAACCATCCTACTTCCCAAAACCTCCTTTCAGCCGAACCTATTCCAAGGACCCGATTGAACAACAGAATTGGAGGTGGAAGCAAAACAATCCCACACAATTCAACAACAACCCTTCTGGCAGCAACAACAACAACAACCGCAACTTCTACAACAATGCTGCATTCAATAACTCAAACAACCGACCACCATATTCTGGACCATCTAAGCCCTATGTTGCCCCTGCAGTAGAAAACTTCATGCATGAACAAGGGAAGATGAATCAAATGCTTTTCGAACAGATGCAAACGATCAGTGCTCAATTGGCAAGTTTGGCCCAAAACAAACCTCAAAGTGGGAGCCAAACTGCACCACCACAACCTGGGATGCTACCAAGCCAACCAGAGATTAACCCTAGGGGAGAGGCCAAAGCGGTAACATTGCGAAGTGGGACACAGTACCAAGGACCAGCAATACCAGTCGAGCCAGAAGTCGATCATACGGTCCGTACGAATCCCATACGGCCCGTACCAACACCCCCTGCGATTTCTGAACAGTCAAAGCCTAATCCGATTGAGGTTGTGACTGAGACAACAGACCATACGGTCCGTACAAATCCCGTACGGCCCGTACAGAATGAATCTGACAGACAGAAAAAGAAGGTGACCGAGAAACCACCGCCCTACCGGCCACCAGTACCATTTCCACAGAGATTAGCCGAAACCTGACTCAATGAACAGTTCTCAAACTTTCTTGGAATTCTCAAGCAATTGCACATTACCATCCCATTCACCGAGGCTTTGACCCAAATGCCAACCTATGCTAAGTTTCTCAAAGATATCCTATCCAATAAACGAAGCTTGAGGGGGCGTGAGACGGTGAAACTCACAGAGCAGTGCAGCGCAATCTTGAGTAGCGAGCTCCCGCCAAAACTAGAAGATCCGGGCAAATTCTCCATTCCTTGCCAAATCGGGAAAGCTACCATTAAGCGAGCACTATGTGACTTAGGTGCCAGCGTGAGTCTCATGCCACGCACTATCTTTGAGCGCATGGGAGTAGGCGAGCTCAAACCCACGCGCATGACTTTACAGCTTGCTGATTCTTCTGTCAGGCTACCACTTGGGATAGTGGAGGATGTGCCAGTTCTGGTTGGCAAGTTTTATGTACCTGTTGACTTTGTTGTCATGGAGATGGAGGAGGACAAGGAAATCCCTATCATTCTGGGACGACCATTTTTAAAGACAGCTCGAACACTCATTGACGTGGAGAATGGAACCCTGACTCTGCGGATTGGAGACGAAAAGGTCCAGTTCAACCTCAATCGAGCTATGAAGTACCCATCTGAACCAGACGAACCAGAAACATGTTGCGCGATCGACGTGGTTGACCAATTGGTCAAGGAACAAAGCCGTGAGGATTATGGTAAATTTTTTAAAAAATATCCTGATTGTTTATCTGAATTGCAGGAGAAGAAAGCTGCTCAAGAGAAGGTGCTTGCAACAGAAGCAAAGTCTGACACTCTGGAGGACCTGACACACGGACTGCATGCATCTCACACGGTCCGTGCACCACAATCAGAGAAGCTGGAGATGGCACACGGGGCGCACAAGGCTCACACAGGGGCAGTACACGGATCAGACTCATCTCATACGGACCGTACCCCAGCCCAGACAGAGCAACCAACTCCTGAACTCAAACCATTTCCAGCCAACCCCAACCTCTTGGATGATTTGAGAGCTCTGCAAATGAGGATTTGGAGTTTTATAATGCAAGCTCAGCAAATTGTGATCGGAGATTTGATCGAGAAGTTCACATGCACGAAACCAGCCACCTGCCATACCAGCAGAATCAGCACCAGTTCACACGGACCGTACAGATATCATCCGGGCCGTGCAGACCAGCACACCATCCGTGCACCTCAGAGGTGGGCGCTCCGCCCAGATCCACCTGACCCACCTCCCACCGATCGGTGAGGCACCCCCGCTTCACCCCTCACTCCATGTCTGGTTAGTTTCCATATTTTCTTCTATTTACTTTTTCTTGTGTAAATTCAAGCATTGAGGACAATGCTTCATTCAAGTTTGGGGGGGTGGAATAGAAGAAAATTGTATCTGCATTTTAGGTCATGTTTATTTTTCAAAAATTTGCATTTTTAGGTGGAAAATTTGCGTGAATTGTGAGAATTAGGGTTCAATTTGAGAAATTTTGGTTGTGAAATGGTTGAATTAGGAAAATTGGAAATAACCACACGTTTGGTTGAAAGAACTTTATACAATAGTCTGTTTTGGGACTTTGTAGAATTGAATTGAATTGTGCCAAGAAAGCATTTGAAACCGGAATATGCCTTGTAAAAATAAGAAAATGGGATTTCAAAACAATAGAAAGATTTGGATATCCATTGGTATGAATGAATATCATTGGATGTGTGTATTCATGATGTATACGAGGATAAAAGATATAAAAAATTCTTGAAAAAAAAAATGAAAAGATGGAGAATATAAGAGTACTGGCAATAAGCCGTGATTGGGCGCCTTTGAGCTCGTCTCCCAAACCTAGAAAAAGAAAAGAACCTTTACATACATCAACACACAAAGTCCGTGACTTTCTGACCTAAGCTTGTTCCAAGCTTGGGGGAAGTCCAAAGAATCACCACAAATGAGGGCATAAATTTGGTAAAAGAATGAACTATTGATGCGTTTGATTGCTTAGTTCTTACAAATAGCAATTCATTCTTGAATTTAGGGTTTGATCAATTGAATTGTGGGGTGAATTAAAGTTGACCAAAGGAAACCAAGTTACTATCCAAAATGACTCTAATGGATTTCTAACGAACGCAAGATCATGCACATTTTTCCTCTTAGTAGATTAACTTGCATTTAGGTAAGTCCAACAACCAAAACCACACCTAAGTTAGAATTTTTGCTTGAGGACAAGCAAAGTTCAAGCTTGGGGGAATTTGATATCTCCATATTATATCTAAATTATGGCCCTAATTTACAATGAAACCTGTGCTTTAAAGCCTATGAATGTGGACTTTTTACTTATATTTCGATGAAATGTGGTACTGCTATGCTTTGTTTGGTATTTTGCAGGAAAAATGGCAAAAAACTGGTTCTGACTACTTTTCATACGGCCCGTATGATATTTTGTACAGGCCGTACAAGAACTGCCCAACCACACAGAAGGATCCACAACAGAGGCACAAAGTCTCCAAGTCAAAGCCCAGGCATACGGGCCGTACGGGATCCTGTACGGGCCGTACAACGCTGATTCGGAAAATCCAGCTGGAATCTGAATTGAGCACGATTTGAGGAGCCGAAAAGGAAACCCCTGCAGGCGTGATCTGGGACATTAAAAGAGATATTCCACAGCAGGAAAGGGGATAAATAGCAAATCAATCAATAACATTCCATCTATCATCATTCATCCACTATCATTCATTCTTGCTAGGTTTTGGACAGAAGAGAAAAAGAAGAAGAGAAGGGGAAGAACGGGAGTTTCTCCACGGATCTTCGGATTTTCCACTGTTTTGTCATGAACTCTTTTATTCCTTGTTATTTGTGTTATCTCATGAACATGAGTAGCTAATTTTATTTGTTTCTAGGGGTAAGATGTAGTTTCTAGTTTAGCTTTGCTTGTATGCTACTTGGATTTTGTGTTGAACGCTTTGCTTTTACTTTGTTATGTAGTATTTTTATTGCTCTATTTGTGCTTGCTTGAATCTGATTAGTCATCCCGTTAGATGAATGCGCACATCTAAGTGTTAGGAGCCAAGTCTATGAAATTCATTCCAACCGAATAAAGTATATGAAGTAGGGTTAAACCAAGGAGTACCCGAAAGGCGAAACTTTCCTTGAGGCGAAAGTCCTTGGATACTTTTAGTAAACTAACAAGTAACTTAGATAAATTAGGCCAAAATGCGAAAGTTGAGGTTTAACGCATCTAAGAGGGAAGTATTTGAGTCCGGTAATCGGGTATTAGGCCAAAATGCGAAAGTTGAGGTTAGGTATCTAGATCTGGACAAAAGAAACCCTAAACACAGTATCAACACAGAAAACAGTAGCTGCAACATTAACTTGAGGTTCCATACGGACTGTACGGGAATCTGTACGGGCCGTATGCCTTGAGACTGAACAGAAATGAAATCTGAACCCTGGAAACTCCTTTTTATCAATTGGAAACAACTTTAATTATCTTTTATTGTCTTTTAATCAGTAGAATTGTTAGAACTAAAACCAAACCAATTTCTCTCACTTCTAGAATCTTAAGTGATTTTAGGATAAGTCCAGTGTTTTTATTCCGTCCCTGTGGATCGATACCTGAGCATACTCAACGACAGGATAGTACACTTGCTATCTGAATTGACAGAGTATAACAAAGGTTTAAAAAGTATAGCTTGCTATACTGAGACTTTTTGGCATATTCTCGTGCGATCAATACCTTTGCAAAACTGCTAGTGATCTCTACCACCCTTCTCGGTTTTTTCTTTCTGTAATTTCGTCTAAATATTTCTAGAACCCACTTGTCGTTTCCGGTTGCCTTGAAAAAGGTTCTTCGCAACGTGTTGCATACACAACCTGTGCACACACTAGCCAGTACGTGTTGACCAACCGTAATCTTCAGGACTAAAAACATATTTTATTCCTTTGTGCTGGTCTGATATGACACAGAAAAACTTCACTTCCCCAATCACCCGTCTTATTAAAAACTGCATAAAGAATCCCGAGTTCTCACCATCCTCTTTCTAAACAATTGCAAAGGCCAAAGGCAACAACTGGTTCTCAGCATCATATGCACATGCTATCAGTAATCTCCCCTCATAACGGCCAGACATGAAGCATGCATCAATGCTAATAACGGGTACATTTGTATCGCCATCTGATAAATCATCGGATTCCCAAATACCTTCATATTCATCTCCCGTTTCCATTTCTCTTTCTGGTATTGCATCAATAGCATCTGTTAGTTTGTAATAATCTAGAAGTCAATAATACGATAAATTATCATAAAGCTTTGTTCATGAATTGAGTGATTAAATAAACTGTCATTTTGTTGCCTTGAATATTATTACATTTATGAATCATTCCTTTATCTGACTAGAGTCAATAACTGGATTTGTGAAATTTCATAATATAGATGATATATATTCTTAAAAGTCACTAACCGAGGTAATTAGCAGGAACACTAATTAACCGTTACAAGGTTAGTATGTGGATTAAAAGATGGTCAAGTTTTACAGACCACTGACAAGAGATGTCATTTTAATCACATAGATACATGTTCTAGGAACATGGTATTTGACAGACCCCGAATGAAACATTAAATGGAATTGTGTACGTGTCATTAATATTTTCATTCAGTGTTAAGTTCTAAAGTATGAGGTATTCATCTTTCCTACTAAGAAATGTGTATGTGTGATTGTTATCTAACGCTGTCGGTAAAACGCAGTTATAACGGTATCTTTTTGGTACACATAGCTTAGCTGAGGTAGTGATGGTTTACCAAAAGTACTATTGTCCCTCGTATCTCTATACGAGCTATAGCATCACTGGGCCCCTTGATAGAGTAAGATTATCTGCTAGCAGTATAATTACAAGAGTAATTATATTTGATAATCTACTCAAGATCAAGAAAAGATTAAGTTTGCAAGGATGACACACACCTACCTTGAAATTGATCTGATAGCTATGAGACGAAAGAACTGACACGAGTAAAATAGTTTACTGGATCGTGATATTATACAGTACAGCATCATCTGTGTAATTGGATGGTCATGATGCGTTATGCCAGATGCCTCTCATGATTATAGAAGTTAAAACAGTTTTAATTCTATTTACCAACATAACACAGATCATATTGGGTCACACCGTATAGGAGTTAATCGGAGAATCTTATTGATTAATTATAAATTGATTATAATTAATATTAAGATAGTTATAATTAATTATACGTGTTATAATTAAATTATAAAATGTCATATAAGATGACAAGCAAAAACAACGGTTAATTTATAAACGTGCACGACACGTTGTATAAAAATTACCGAAACAACAACCGCAAGAAATATAATTGTTCAGAACAATTATATATATGACATATGGATATTAATTGAATTTTGTCTTTTAAATTCATCATTATCTATACATGTCATCAATATTATCCACAAGGGCAAAATGGTCATTTCACACCAAGTGGCAAAATCTGAATTGGTTTCTTCCAATGGCATTTGTTGTAAATAGGCCAAACTTGGAGGGTATTTTGGTCATTTGGATACCGACCCTATACCCTATAAATAGGGGTGGAGGGGTAGAGAGAAAATCACTAATTTCTGAGATATCGAATCTGTCTGATCAGTTCGGTAATCTATTTTCTCTCTTTCTCGGTTTCTCTCCCAAATAGTATTTCGGTTGGAAAAAGAAAGTTATACATAGTAGTTGACGTATAATCTTGCGGGTTGTTGAGAAGTATATTTACGGGATTGGTGAATAGTATTTTCTCAAATTTCACGGTATTTCAGTTTTTGCTCATTAGTGAATCTGAATAACTGCAAATTCATGAATAGTGTTATTTCGTCCTTTTCTCGGTGAATAGTGTTTTTGCATAAAACTGCGATTTACGGTATTTCTGGCAATAAAAATAAACCGCTCTCTGGTTAGTCCTGGTGGATAACCGATAGAGGTATCACACGTGTGATACTCCGAGATGAGTCATTCCCTGGTGTAGCTCTTCTCGCTCGGTCTGCTTTTCAATCAGAATTTGGAAACAAGGTATATACAAGTTATATTAATCTATTTAACTGGTAAGTAGATTAATGTTTTAGAAATCAATTATGGAGTAGATCTGTAAAAGGATTAAATAGGGTTCTGATGTCAAAGGAATACGGAAGGTGGACCCCTTGGAATGTTTCCTGACATACCCCGTTTAATCCTTGGATTAAGATTAGAAGTAAAATTTTTGTTTTACGTTCTTTCCGCACTTAATCAAATCAATGGGTTTGAACTGTCAAAACCCCAACAGCATCAACATTAATATCAATATCAGTTCGATTAACGGGTACCGATCCTGACTCTGGCATATTTGGATATCTTGGGATTATGGGTGTCTATCTGGGTGGTGGTGGTAACTCTTCAGTATTTTCAGAAGAGTTGTGGTACCCGAAGTTGTCATAACCAGGGCTGTGGTACTTCTGATTGTCATAAAGGAAGTGGTGGTCGTACCCCTGGTTATCATAAGGGGAGTGGTGGCGGTAGCCCTGATTGTCATAAGGAGAGTGGTGGTGGTACTCCTGGTTGTCATAACCCAAATTGTCATAACCTGAAGGTCCAGTCCCGGCCGCACTAGAAGGTCCAGCTCCAGCCCGAGGAACCCTCTTTGAATATATGTCCATTACCGAGATCCCACTAGACTCAAATTGAGTGTACACAACTCTCCATAAATTCGCATCTGTTATTGGAAACCTCACAAAGTAAGGTCTACCTCCCGCCCCCCTTTGTGAGTTGTCAAACCATGTAGCCAATTCTATTTCATACCTGTTGTGGTTTACAGCAGTCTTTTTGTATATTAGCTGCTTGAGTTCCTGAAATGTGGTATTTTCATTAACCTCGAAGCCAAATGCCGCGTCTTTCGTGTAATACACGTCATCTACACCCTTTTATAGCTTGTCGCCCACATACAGTACAACTAACATCTTTTCCTTAACAAACTACATTTAAAAAATAATTTTATAAGTATTATAGTAATTGTACAGTAATTATAATGAGCACAATAATAAATGGCTAATTAAAAAAAAAAAAAATTGTTGCTACAGTATTTGTATAGTAATTCTACATTAATTCTACAGTAATCCTATAGTAATGGACTAATTAGTAATAATTAAAAAGTATTTACAAAATAATACCTGTCGCTACAGGAGACGGGCGGCTGAGCGCAGCTTTTTTTTTTTTGGTTCGAAATGAGGCAGAGAAGAGGGAGGCGGGGGGGGGGGGGGGTTCACGGGTGGGATAATGGATGCATAGTGGACCGCCCGTGGGGAGAAGGGGGGGGGGGGGTTGCTTGAGGAGAGAACCGCCTGTGAGGAGGGTAGTTTGCTTCAATATATGGGCCGCCCGTGAACCTGGCGGTCGGAGTATTAATAAAAAAAAAACAGCACACAAGGGTATTGTTAAAATTTTATTTTTTTAGAGTATTAATAAAAATGGCTGAAAGATTTAAGACCTAGATTTTAAAAGAAAAGGTAAAAAGAAGACCTAGATTTTAGTCTATTTCCAAAATATAAATTTTCATTTTGCTGTTTTCAGAACATGTCATTGGTATCCCATCCAACAGTAAAGATAAAATATAAAAAAAAAACATGGCTCAGAAAGTAAATCGATTGATTTTGAAGTTAACCTCATCAATAGACTGGATGAACTTAAAAATATCATATATAGTTCTACTATTCAAATATTAATGTTATGTATGTATTGACTTGCAAACCATAAGAGAAGTACCTGAGGTGCAATAATTAAGTCTGACACATCCGTTTAACCTGACACGAATCTCAAAACGCCCCCTATAGTTTCTATGCATTAGCACCGGATTGAATATTTGACCTGGCTGGAATTAATATGGGCTGTTTGTTTATTATTGGACTCCTTATGTATTTGATGGGACACACACACCTACCTTTCAATCGAATTAATTAATAAGGATAATAAATGTATGGATATATACACCTACCACGAAACAGAGACGAGTAATGAGTTAGATCTAGATTTCAAAAGAAAAAATAATACAGAAGGTGAAATTTTCATATACATATTTTCAAACTCTTTAAGTTATGTATTTCTGTCTCTAAATTAGATTATTTTATATTTATCAATATATATAATACATAAAAATTATAAACTCTACACTTTTTAAATTTCAAAATTACTTGCATATTTTTAATTAACTGGTTTAGAATCTGTGGTGGTCTACTAGGAGCAGTACACAAACTCGCCTCAAGAATCTATGGGACGCCATCTGGGCAGCGGGATGCTAGGCTATTTGGAAGAAACGAAATAAGAGATTGTTCACGCAAAAGCGTACTGAGATGAGAAGCTTAGCGGCAAATGCGGCACGAGAGGCATTCAATTGGTACAGGGTGCTAGAATTGGAAGCCAGAGATAATGTGGCCATGTAACTTGTATTTTATATTTGAGATGAGCTTTGTATAAATAATAGGGTAATTTAGGGACCTCTAATATTATGTAAATAATCTTTTATATCAATGAAATTGACGTTTAGAATCCACTAAATTGTACGCTACTCAAGCGTGCTGTGCCACAAAAGATCCGAGGTACAAGAAGTCAAGCACTCACATGGAAGGAATTAATAATTCAAGGCAGACGCAGATCGATCGGAGGTGCATTAATTTTATTTTGTTTCATTATTTTAGTTGATCAGTTGATATTTAGTTTATAGCGCACTGCCAACTGCTCATTTAATTCATTACAGTAAAACTCAAAAGGCATATCTCGAGATCTACTCAATTCATTAATTTTCATAATTCAGTTTATTTAATCGAGGTCAGATCTATCTGCATGATTGCATCCAGCTGCTCCCGAATTTTTTATTAAATTTTGGGGCACCGACAACTACCCATTTGTATTTAATTCATTAGTTAACTCAAATGCAGCTGTCGAGGTCGGCTGAATTCATTTGTTTAATTCAGTTGATTTTATCGAAGTTCAGATTTAGTAATTATGTAATTGCATAATTAAATCTTCCTCTCCATATATCTTTCTAAGCACTAAATCGTTATATATGTTTTTTCCACAGACCATTAAGCTATTACTAGCATCAATTGATTTGCTGTTATCAACTTGAGCCTAATGTTTGTGTTTTGCTTAGTTCCCATTTTTATGTTACCTTTTATATAATACAAAATGTCGTCTTCTGATTTATTTTTTGCAACAAAATAAGATCCGATTGTATGTTTCAAAGATAGTTTTTCTTTTATAGGATTTTTATTTTTTTAAATCTTTTTTGCGAGTTAGTTGTTTGAGATTATTATTATATTTACCTTCAATTGTGTTTTCAACACCGCACATATATAGTATGCAATCAATTAGCAATCAATTAATAGTCTATGAGATTATCAACAATTTAATACCTCACATAACATGCACTCAATTGCTACCTAATGAGATTCTCAACAAGTACATATGATATAAATTTTTTTTTAATATCATCAATCTTCTGTTACAAGTAGACACATGCATTTTACTGCACAGATCAGATATCCACATCACATATCTGACCTGAAACTCGATTTGTCCGAATTGAAACAACCAGAAACCTAAGAAGACTCGCAGGCGCGCCAGAGGACTTTAATTAAGAAACTTGAATGAACTGAAACTCAAAAAATAACTAAAACCTGAATTAATTGGATGGTTGAAACCTTAATTAAATTGAAGGTAGAATGAACTAGGCGATGGCCTTAAATATGCTGAAGTCCAATCAATAGAGAAAAAAGGGTGCTAATTTGATCAATTGAAGAAAATGCATCTGGATTAAATGAAGAAAGGATGAAGCGTTCAGATTAAATGAAGGAAGCAAATTCGAATTGCTCTGTCCTCTGCCACTGCTGGCTCATAAAATTAAGGAGGTAGCTGTTATAGTACCACTACTGGCTCCTTTATTTTTTGTAGAACTCAACACTTCCAAAATTTCTATTGAAAAATTGATAACAATTAACTTCTTTTCATTAATCCCCTTAAAGAATAAGAGAGATATTAGAAAATGTTGTTAATTAATTTGTATGTTCTCTTTTTTGCACTACTTGATTAATCTAATAATATGATGCACGTCGGTGCTCTCTCGCACAGAATCGTGATTTTTAATTGAAAACCATCAAGTAAGAGGTCACTGCATTTTAGCCTCTGATTTGCCCACAAGAAAAATCGCTCATCGCAAAAATGTGTTTTTCGCTGAATCAATCTGAGCTGCACGTCAATCCAGATCCCGACGTCTCAAACTAAAAAATGGTTCATGCGTATTTTTTTATTAGTTCATTAGTTTGCACTCCAATGGCACCCTCAAATGGTTTGTACACCTAAGTTCCTTAAATTGCTGGAATAAATTCGAAAAAAAAATATAAGACAAAATAACCAGGTTGGCAAAAAATTGTAAAAATAATTGTAACTACCAAATAAGTAATTTGGATTTATTCGCTGTTATGAAGACTTTTTTAAGAATTTTTCTCTATTTAATTACATGTTATACAGATTTTCCTGAATTATTACAAAGAAAAAAATCACTATTTTGATAACCTCTAAAATTCCAGAGATTTAAGTCCTAATTGAAGAAAGATTTTCAAGAAAGTAAAATTTTTTTCAAAGAAAAAATCGGTATTGAAACCATCTAATTTAAAATATATATAGTTTATTCAATATTTGCTCTTTCTTTCTTTTTTTTCAAACTTCCATCGATATCTTTATTGTTGAAGTCAGCAATAAATTAAGGTCCAAGTTCATAATTAATTTTCATGAATATATCAAGAATTGTCTAGAAAGTACTAAATAAAATATTTTGTAGTAGAGGATGTAGAAATCTCTAGAGGAAGTAAAAAATATCTTAGATCTAGATGTTTCTTTAGTTCTTATGAAGCAAGTATAAATAGGAGGGCATGGTAAATGTTTGAAGACAAGTTTTATGGAGTAGCTCTCTCTTGAGTCAAGGTGCATGTAGTAGTTAAGTTTTAGGATATTTATAGTATGTTTAGTAGTTGGTATAGTGTAAGTGTTTGAGTAATATTTTGTAATGTTATTTTTAGTAATAGTATAATCAACATCCATTAAATATCAAGTAATAATAATTTTTCAATCATATAAAATATTTTAATAAAATATGAGTTAAAAACAACAAACAATCATGTAGTGAGATAAATAGACAGAATATCCTGGAAACCAAAGTAATTTAAAGCCAATAGTTAATTATTAGAAATAGAGATTAAAATATAACAAAAAAAGGTGGTGGGGGTTCGTAGAAAGAAAAGTCAGAATAGCAAGCTATGGTGCTTGAATTATTTTAAAATCTTAAAGAAATGAAGTAACATGGAAGTGAGCCGAGAGAATTGAAACCGGTCAAATTTAATTATCCTGGAATTTTTCCCAACGATTTTCACAAGTTATCTGGAATTTAGAACGAAATTTTTTTTTTTAAATTTCATGTATAATCTTCTTTTTTTAAATTACGTATTTATTATTCTAAAATTCATAATATCATATTTATCTTTTTTAAAATTTAAAATCTCACAAATTTACTCAATTTATCGCATTTCAGTTAAAACTTATTTTTAATTTACAAAGTTCTCATTTTCCTTAATTAAAAAATAAAAGTCTGTAATCAGTCTTCTAGTTTGTCGATTTCCGATGGAAAATGACTCATTTATCTACTCGTAATATATACACGGTGATATTTAGGTATACACATGTCTGTGTATCATTAGTAAAATAAATAAATTATTTGTCTTCATAATTGAATAATTATAAGATTGAATATTTCTCTAAACTCATTTATCTATATGTCTGTGTATCATTAGTATTTCTATAAACATGCTACATATTTGTTTTAATAAAGGATAAATGTTAGTTTTGTGTTATAAAAGTTATCTTATGTTGATTACTTTTACATGTTATATTTACGAATTGGATGTTATATGTATTTTGTTCCATGAAATTTATGTTTATCTTTAGAAATGTTCAAGAAGATGCTCTTGGTCTTGAACTATAGAACTCTATATGATGACAAACATAAATCTCTAAAATGTTCACAAACTTGGTTATTAGCATGAAACACTAATATGTCATGATAAGTTTGTCATGTTAATTAACATTTAATAATATGAGTATATAAAATATTTCATATATTGAACAGGCCTAATAGTTTTTTTTTTTTTTTTTTTTAGGGAAGGTAACATCTTAGAGTGTAGAACTGTTCACATATTGCTCACCTACACCTGAAGAAGGTCCACTTTTAAGTAGGGGAAAAAAAAAAATCAAGGACTACAAAATTTGATAACCTCTAAAATTCTAGAGATTTAAGTCTTAATTCAAGGAAGATTTTCAAGAAAGTAAAATATTTTTCAAAGAAAAAATAATTTCTGCATGAATTTGATGGAGACATGTTGCTTGTATAGCAAACAAAAGTATACTTGCTATGGAGCACATAAATACAAAATAGTGCAATTAATACATATATAGTCTGCTAAGACAACAAGACAGATCATGCTTATCTATATATGTGCCTCAGATTGGTTGCTTGTGTTAAAAAAAAAAGTATGACAGGAAGAAATGGAAAGAGCACTGTTTGATTATTGGTCATTGTCATAATCATAAAAAAAAAAAATACTATTAGGATCGGTTGTATCATTACAAATGATCCTAATAGTGTTTTTTTTTTTTTTTTTTTTTTTTTGCAGAACCAACTTAAAAAAAAAAAACACTATCAGGATCGGTTGTTTATAAGCAACTGATCCTGATAGTATCTGGATCGGTTTTTATAAACAACTGATCCTGATAGTTCACTATCAGGATCAGTTGTTTATAAAAACCGATCCAGATACTATCAGGATCAGTTGCTTATAAACAACCGATCCTGATAGTTCACTATCAGGATCAGTTGTTTATAAAAACCGATCCAGATACTATCAGGATCAGTTGCTTATAAACAACCGATCCTGATAGTTCACTATGGTTCTTATTTTCATTTCGCGCCTCTCATTTTCAACTTAGCGAAAATCAAACCTGCCTCTCAACTCCTCCGTCTCTCTCTCTGTCTCATTCTCTCCCTCTTCTAGGGTTCTTATTTTCATTTTGCATCTCTCACTTTCAACTTTGCAAAAATCAAACCCACCTCTTAACTCGTTCGTCTCTCTCTCTCTGTCTCCGGCGTCTCTCAACTTAGCAATCTTTGTCTCTCTCTGTCTCGATCAAGTAAAAAAAAAGGCGAAGAAGACGAAAACTATTAGGATGTGCCATCCATCTCTTCCAAGTTCATGGAATGAGATGAATGATGATGTCCCAGCTTATACCCTTAAATTATACTTAAGGTACATACTATTTATTTCCTCAAATCTCTTATGTACATTTGAGCATCTTTTGTATTTTTAATTTACACTAATTTACACTAATTTTTTTTTTTTTTTTCATTTGAGCAAGGCCTTTTGAGATTATTCCATCGGCGGTGAAGAGGTACACTTTGAGGTATGCTAGCTAGATTTTTCTTGTCTTTCAATTTAAATAATACATGCATCGAAGATGCACAAGCAAGCAATTAATGATATAAATATTTGTTCAGATTTTGAAGTTTGCACTGGAGGAGACCATAAAAGAGGGAGTGCCATCCATGTGGCTAAATTTTATTTTGCTATTGCACCAAATTTCTTCAACTATTCTACTTTTTTTTGTATTTCATGAATTTTATTTTGTGTTCTTAATTGATTTTGAGCTCCAATAAATCAATGGTAAATAAAAAAAAAAATTATGTTGGTCAGCAAATATATATGGAAGCTGGCCAAATAAAAAAAATATTTTTTTTAGATCCAATATAACATCAGGATCGGTTGTTTTAAGCAACCGATCCTGATAGTTTTTTTTTTTTTTTTTTTAAAAAGTTGGTTCTGAAGGAAAAAAAAAAAAAAAAAAACTATCTGGATCGGTTGTTTCATCAATAACCGATCGAGATAGTTTTTTTTTTTTTTTTTAAAAGTTGGTTCTGAAGGAAAAAAAAAAAAAAAAAAACTATCTGGATCGGTTGTTTCATCAATAACCGATTCAGATAGTTTTTTTTTTTTTTTTTAAAAAGTTGGTTCTGAAAAAAAAAAAAAAAACTATCTGGATCTGTTGTTTCATCAATAACCGATATAGATAGTTTTTTTTTTTTTTAAAAAGTTGGTTCTGAAGGAAAAAAAAAAAAAACTATTAGGATCAGTTGTTTCAAAACAACTGATCCTGATAGTTACTATCTGGATCGGTTATTTATGAAACAACCGATCCTGATAATTACTATCTGGATCGGTTATTTATGAAACAACCGATCTTGATAGTTATCAGTATCGCCTTCATCAGAATCGGTTGTATTCCGATACTAATATGCGTATATAACCGATCCTGATTCCATATTTTCTACTAGTGAATGGCTGTAAAAAATAAATGAGTTGGAAAGAGAAACAGGCCAGCAATGAAAATATCTTGGTCCACCAACTCGATCGAGCTGGAAAGAAAATAAAACGAGGACAGGATATCTTGGGGCGATGCGAAAGAGGCAATTTTTGGAGCAGCTTGTCCTCCAAGGTAGCTATAGTTAGCTCCTGGCTGTTGATTTTGTCAACTCAACTATTCGAATTCTGTTGTTAATTTAGCTCAAAACGCTGTCAATTAATCAGCATATGAAAGGAGCCTTTGACAGGGCCAGGGTTATATTAGTTGAATTAGCTAAACAAACTACAATTAACAAGCACATATTTGTACCTTTTTCGTGTATTAAGAGAGCAATATAAATCCAAATAAAATCAGAAAGTAATATAAATTTAATAAAATTCAGCCAAAAAAAAAAATTCGAAAACTTCTGACTTTCCAAAATCTGATACAATTAGAACCTGAGATTTTGCAAGACTATAACCAGCGATTGAATACTCTGTTGAGGTGCTGCCGATTTCGAGTTAAGCAAGGTCGAGAGCACGAGAGAGAGAGGCGGAAGCAATAGGCGTGCAGTGGAGAGAGAGAGGAGGAATCAACGAGAAGGGCTTTGAGAGAGGGAGCAGAATGGAAGGAGAGGCGGGATTCGGGGGTTCGTCGACGAGAACGGCGGTTGCAACATAGAGACAAACGCGAGAGAGAGAGAAAATGGCAGGTTAGGGTTTGGTGCGAGCTTTGGCGCCAGGGCTTTTTTTCGGAATAACAATTTCAGCGACCGGCGACAGCACCGGCAGCTGATACGGTCGCAGAAAATGGTTGTCGTCTCAGAAGTCTGATTTTTTTTCTTCTGAAAAATCACTTTTAGTGACCGACGACAGCACCAGCCGCTGATACCAGTCGCTGAAAATACTTTATGTTGTAGTGCTTGTATATTATATAGTGAGTATTTTCTTACTAATAATGGATTTCATACTAATAATAGCGTCTTAGTCAATTCCAATTAATACAAGAAATTATTAGCACTATTTAGAAAATAATTAATTGGATTCTAACTATCTATTCATCTGCAGTTTGATATGGGTGATGTTCTTGTTAACGGTCAATCTACTGGAAATTCTTAAATTTTTGCCATCTTAAATGTGTATTCAATTTAGTTATTATCAATCTTTATCTTTGTTATTTTACCAATTTGTTTGATAATTGTATTTACATGCTCCGTCATCAGGTTTCTGCTCAGGTGGGTGTTCAACCATAGCTGATTCTAGAACCTCCTTCATTGCGGGTCCCACGGTATTTTCTTTATTAACAGTTGATGCTAATTTTTTTTTTTGTTTTAATGTTTTGTTTAACTGAGGAGATTGTTTCTTGTAGTCTGTTATTACTGAGATAAATCAGAAGATTGGAGCAGCTCGGGTGGTGAGTCAAGAGTACAAAACTGTAGTGGCACAATATGGCCAACAGATTTTGGATATGCTAGTAGCACAGGTTAAGTTTATATATTATTTTTTCTTCTTACGTTTTCTCTCTTGTTGCGCTAAATTGTGAACTCTGTGGCACATTTGAGGCCTAATAATACAATAGAAAGAGATAACTATAAAATGTACAAGGATTTATAGTTCAAAGGAAAATATATAGAGAAATTGAACTCTCTAAAAGGTGGATTAGTCAAGCACTCATCAAGTTGTCTGAATTCATAATCTTAGATGCTCATCTTACATAATAACGTTCTCAATCGTATACAAAATATTGGCAAAGTTGGAGTTTGTATTAAATAGAAATTTCAATAATATTGTCTTAAATAGATGTCCAAATTAGATAGTGATGATTTTTTTAACAGTGTTAGCCTCACTTTATTGTCATTTCCACTGATCGGGATCGTATTAATGTTATTCTCTCTAACTTTCCGTTGAAAATATGGATATTATGCCATGTTGTTCGTATATGACATAATAAATCGCTTCCTCGATTTTTTTTTCGAAATTAAAGTTATATATGCATTTATATATTTTTCAAAAGTAAGCATAGTTGCTTCAAATATAATTAAATACACAATTAATTGTGCTCTTCCATCATATAGAAAATGCATGACTTTTTCGCTAGCTACAATATCTCAAGCATCGACAACATTCGCATAGCATGGGGTAAATTTTTCTTAAATGAAGTATTGATTCAAAAAATAAAACAATTTAGGATGTGATAATTTGTAGTAATTTAGGAGTTTAATTCTAGGATGTGTATGATATTTGATGACTACTTCTTACTGTGCAAAAAATAAAAAATTTAGGGTGCCAGCAAATATACATAAGCTGGCCAAATAAAAAAAAATTTAACTACAATAACAAATCAGAATCGGTTATTTGGAAAAACAGATTAAAAAACCAACCATTGGGAAAACTGATCCTAATGGTTGGTATCTGGATCGGTTTTTCCAAATAACCAATCCTGATTTGTTATTGTATTTCAAAAAAATGTTCAAATAACCATTGAGATCGGTTATCTGCAACAACCGATCCTGATTTGTAACATCTAATGGATACTAATATGGCTGATCCTAATTATAATTTTTAGTATCGACTATATAACTGATCCAGAATAATTCATCATATTTGTATCGGTTGGATCAGAATCGTCTCTAGATCCGATCCTAATGTGCATAAATAACCAATCCCGGTGTGTGTTTTTCCACTAGTGTGTTGCTTCCTTCTTTTATTGGCCATGATTAACCAAGAAAATCATCCTGTTTCATTATCATCTTGAAAAATAAAACGAAGTATCAAAGACTATTTTGAATTTATCTCTGATATTTTAGGAGATTAACGAGCTAAACTGGTTAACAATTTTACATTTGAAATTTGGAGGTACTGAGTTTAACAACTATATGCTCAACGTTCAAAAGATCAAGATCTTCATCAAATAAAGATCCAAATATCATGTACTATAGGGTCCAAAAAATTAATTGCATAACATACTTCATTATAAGATATCTCAAACCTCATAGATAATAGGAGCTTTTACATAATTTTAATTAATCTAATAATCTAAACTTCATAACAGCTCATCAGTTGGCCTCTTCGACATGGTTCTGAAACTTGAAATTGGAATCGGAATCGGATTTTTGATTGTATAATTGGAATCGGAAGAATTTGCCGGAATCGGAAGAATCGGATCGATAACTCGAATTTTTTGGCAGAACGTTGTTTTGTAGTCAAAAAGTAGAAAAAAATTGATAAAATTAATTTATAAAGAAACTATCTTGAAACAAAATATTACACTCAAATAATTCACTAATTATATAATATATTACAAACATTACAAATAAAACACATTTTTATTGCTAGAAGCTATCTCGAGTTGTTCGAATTGTGAGACGCGCATTCCCTCATTTCTTTCATTTTTTTTTTAAATGTAAAAGAATCCTGAAGTCCGACAAAAAGTTTATTTTTTCATTTCTTCTCTCTTGAGGGGCCCACATATCTCTCCTTTTAAGAAATAATCTCTCACTCATCCACGTGTCTATTTCTTGTCTCTAGTTAGAAATTGCATCTCTATTCAATCTTGCCTCAAGTTAGAAATTACTAAAATTTGCTACAGAAAATCTTTAAATTTCGGGGCCATCCTTTTTAATTCAATTTCCGACCCAGTCACTACTGCAAAAAAACATTTTTCTCATCCCTCATTTACCATCAGATATGCTTCAGCACAGATAGTATACGCAACAAGTGACAGCGCTGTAATTACGTTGAACTTTTTAGTAATTTAAAACATTTAAGTGTGTACATAATATTTTATGTATATAATTTAAGTGCAAAGCATAGAAGGAAATATCGACCGATACCGATCCGGATCGACCGATACGTATTGGTATCGGCCGGGACTGATCTGATATTGGTCTGATACTCGCGAATTTTGTGTTTTTCATCCAATTTCTGCCATTCTGGTCATTATTCGTCTGAAAACTTGAATCCGTGATTGATTAAATAGAGTATAAACTATGCACATGTTGAAAACTCATCACATTCATTGATTAAATAGAGTATCAACTGTGAATCCGTGATTGGTTAAATAGTGTATCAACTATATATGCACATGCGGAAAATATAGATATGAAGGTGTTAATAATCATTCATTTGGGTTTACAATGTTTTTTTTTTTTTTTTGTTCTGGACAATAATATCTCTATTTTTATCATAATACAGACGACGATGAAGTGATCCAGCCAACACGACATAGTTTCTGGTATTTAAAGAGTGTGTTTATAGTTTTAATGCTTGTATTATATTGTATTAGTGGATTATTTAATTGTAATTATTTATCTAAGCATAAATTATTGACAAATTATTTTTATCAATTTTTTCCTATTTTTTTAGTGGAAAACAATCTTTTGGCCAAAAAGTCAGATTTTTCTATCTGAATCGGCCGATACCGGCCGATACACCGATCCCGAATCAGTATCTGTCGGGACCGATCCCGATCCCAAAACCGATATTTCCTTCTATGGTGCAAAGTGGGCAGCAAATCGAAATAAAGGCTAATTGGAATTCTTTTATAAATGACGTCTTAATTTGAGCCGTCCGATCTGGATGAGGGACATTTATGATGCTAGATGAAATAATCGGCCATTTTTTCCCCAAGCATCCCCCTTCCTTTTCTTCCCAAGCGCTTTACTTTACTCGGGTAATACGAACCTGGTAATTAAGATAGTTAATGGGAATAGAAAAGATAATTCAAATCCAGTCAGGAACTTGGTAAAATGAGATTCAGACTGTTTATTTTAATTTGATACGAATTTTAATGATCTCCGTGTATCTTTTTTTTCAAAAATAGTGGTATTTACCACCGATTTCATTGAAATCAAGAACCATAGCATATTTGACCTAGTAAGTAAAATTAGTACCAAAATCAAATCAAATAAGTCTTTACAGCTGTTCAAAACATAAGCAAAAGCAATAAGAAAAATCAAAACATCATAACATGCCCACAACAAAGCAAGGCAACAATATAAGAAACCACGAAAACATCATATTATGCATAAAATTAAGTACTACAAATCTAATAAGTCTTCATACTCTTCCTTGTCGCCAGATATTGGATATAGGGGGTTGCCATCCCCAGAACCCTGCACTAGGAGGTCCAAAGCTTGAGTCGAATCTGGACTTCTTTTCTTTTCCGACAAAAGGAGATCTGAAAGATCCTTAACATCAAAAGGCATTATAAGATTTAATTTAAAAAATGAATCATCCTTCCTAAATTTACATCAAAATTGAGTCAAAGCAATAATCTTAGCACCAATAACCTTAATAGAATAAGGGAAACTAACATTAAAACATAATTTATTGCGTTCTAACCAAGTAGCACCTCGTAATAATTCAATTAATAGTCTATTTTTTAAAGGAATAGAAGCATCAATCATTCATAAATCCTCTAAAGTTTGACAATTGTAACTGAAGTTATTATGATCTGCTATCCAAATCCAAATTAAGCTAATATAAGAACATTGAATAAAAAGATGCTCTATACTCTCTATTTGATCACAAAACATACATTTCGTATCTAAAGCATGTTAAAAAAAACACCGCTCAACTGAGATTTCTTCAGCATGTGTAGTACTAAAGAGATTAATTAATTATATAGAAAAGAGCTAGCGTTAGAGAAATTTGCAATGGAACCTACTAGAAGATTGGGCCTGTCTGTGTGCATGTCTCACCAGATCTGTCTTAATTAGTTTGATCTCGGATTATTTAAATAATGAAGTTTAGCAATTTCAACTTTTTTTTTTTTTCATATCCATTTTCAATTCAGTTTATATTAGTATTAATATAACTAATGGTATGTAATAGTAATCCATATTATTTGATAAATAAAAAAACACAATCAGATAACAGATGATTCAGATTATTTGATAAATAAAAACACTAACACATGACAAATAATAACAGTCCAGGAGGCATAAACAGTCATGTAAATAATTTGATACAAAGTTCAAAAATTAGGAGTGCCTGATTTCAGTACAGATTTTAGTTCTACACTTGTACATTCTGGTTCCATTTCAGTACTGATTTTAGTCCTCTTCCAATCCTCTTCTATACTTTTCTTTTTCTCCGTTATTTAGGGCTAATAAGTGAATTGAGGCCTAAAGAGACTAATTCCTTATGGTGCCATACTGCTCAGGTTAAATGCCAGTTTATGTAAACTCTTCTACCATATCAGACAAGTCTCCAGTAATACAAGAGCCCCAAGGAGAGGTTTCAGGAGCTGTTTTGTTCCAGTATTACAATTGTTTGAACATGCTGATAAAATATCATGTTAGCGAACTTATGATTTTCTTACCATTCTAATAGAGTCGAGTTCAAATACAAGAGCCCCAAGGAGAGGTTTGAGGGGCTGTTTGTTGGGCCGTTTGGGTCCAGCCCATGTTGGCAAGGGAAAGAAACAAAAAAAAGAAAAGAAAAAAATACAAGGAAACAAAAAGGGGCGTAGTTTTTGGGGGTGGTTTAGAGCTGCTGCGCGAAACACACAGACAGAAAAGAGAAAAAGAGAAAAGAAAGAGAGAAGTAGAAGGAGAGTGAAAGAGAAGGTGGTGAAGAAGAAGGAAACGAAGAGCAAGTCAATCTCTCCGATTTTTCTACCTCGATCGACTTTCTACTTGTTTGTAAGAAGGGAATTTTCTGTTTTCTCAAATCTAGGGTTTGCTTGGGTTTGAATGAAATTGGATTTAGAAATACATGTTTCTTCATAATATGTAATCTCTTGTGTTTTCTCGTTGTTACTGTGTGTATACCTCAGTTTAGGGCTTAAACTTGAGAAGAACAATTGTACCCGTTTCTTGTTGGTATAGTGAAATTTGCCGGTGTGCCCCGTGGTTTTTTACCCTCCAAGTTGAGAGGGTTTTCCACGTAAATCTGGTGTCTTTTGTGATTGTGCTTGATCTCATATTATCTAGATTTGACTTGTGCATTATTTGACTTTGAACTTTTCAGTACCAACTGGTACGGTGTTTATATTACCCATCTCTCAAATTGGTTGATTATACAATAGGCATATATCTCAATTGGTATTATTTTAAATTCCCCACAAGTGGTATCAGAGCCTCAGGTTTCTTTTCTTTTGAGAGTGCTTTTGTAGATTGAGATGGAAGGCAATAGCACCATGATCAGGTTGACAAACAACAACTGGCAGATTTGGAAATCCAAAATGGAGGATATCCTTTATTGCAAGGACTTGTATGAACCAGTTGAAGGAGATAGTGCAAAGCCAAAAGATATGACTGCCGAGGAATGGACTAAATTGAACCGAAAAGCGGTCGGCACAATCAGACAGTGGCTTGATGACAGTGTGTACCACCATGTAGCGAGTGAGAAGAGTGCACATGAGTTGTGGAAGAAGCTGGAGTCACTGTATGAGCAGAAAACAGCAGCTAACAAGGCATTTCTGATCCGAAAGTTAGTAAATCTGAAATTCAGAGAAGGCACAAGTGTTGCTGAGCATTTAAATGAGTTCCAGAGCTTGGTTAATCAATTGTCAGTGATGAAGATGACCTTAGAAGATGAGTTACAGGCCTTGTTGCTTTTGGGATCATTACCCGACAGTTGGGAGACCTTGGTTGTGACAATCAGTAATGCAGCTCCGAATGGTGTGGTTACTATGAGTATAGTTACTAGCAGCTTGTTCAATGAGGAGACAAGAAGGAAGTCAACTAATACACATGGTGCACATGCCCTAGTCACAGAGAACAGGGGAAGAGCTGAATACCGACAACAATCAAGATACCATAGCAAGTCCAAAGGCAGATCAAAATCCAAGGGAAGACAGTGTTATCACTGTGGTAAAGAAGGTCACATGAAGAGAAATTGTAGAGCCTGGAAAAGATTACAGAATGAGGGCAAAAATCAGAAGAAAGATGATGACAACAAAAATATCACAGCCACAGTAACTGCAGATGATGTAGTGATTCTCTCTTGTGAAGAGGAACAATGTCTACATGTGGAAGGTCACCAAGGAGTTGAGTGGATAGTTGATACAGGTGCTTGCTATCATGCTACACCGAATAGAGAGTTCTTCACGACTTACAAGGCTGGAGACCATGGTACAGTGAAGATGGGTAATACTAGCTACTCGAGCATTGTGGGTATTGGTGATATTTGTCTGCAGACAGAATTGGGATATCAGTTAACACTGAAAGATGTGCGGCATATTCCTGATTTACGTCTAAATTTGATATCAGGTGATGCATTGGACAAAGATGGATTCAAGCATTACCTAGGTGGTGGAGAATGGAAGCTCAGCAAGGGATCAATGGTTGTAGCAAAAGGGAAGTCGTGTCACTCCCTATACAGAACCCATGTGAAGGTACTCAAGAATGGGTTGAATGCAGCACAAGCTGAAAGTTCTCTAAATCTGTGGCATCAACGCCTTGGCCACATAAGTGAGAAAGGGCTACAAATTCTAGCGAGGAAGTCATACATCCCCTCAACCAAAGATGAGGTTCTAGATCTATGCGACTACTGCACTTTTGGTAAGCAACATCGAGTCTCTTTTAGTCAAACATCAGAAAGGAAACATAATGTGTTGGACTTGGTTTATTCTGATGTGTGTGGTCCTTTTGAGGTGGAGTCATTGGGTGGCAATCGATATTTTCTAACCTTTATTGATGATGCATCTAGAAAGGTGTGGGTTTATTTTCTGAGAACGAAAGACCAAGTATTCAATTACTTTCAAGAGTTTCATGTCATGGTGGAGAGAGAGACAGACAAGAAGCTGAAATGTCTCCGTTCTGACAATGGGGGAGAGTATACCTCCAAAGAGTTCAAAGCATATTGTGCAAAATATGGAATTCGACATGAGAAGACAGTACCTGGAACCCCACAGCACAATGGTGTGGCTGAGAGAATGAATCGCACCATTGTAGAAAAGGTGAGATGCATGCTGAAGATGGCAAAGTTGCCGAAACAATTTTGGGCAGAAGCAGTTCGCACAGCTTGCTATCTCATAAACAGGTCACCATCTGTTCCTTTGAAGTTTGAGATACCAGAAAGAGTATGGTCCAAGAAGAATGTTTCATACTCTCATCTAAAGGTATTTGGATGCAAAGCATATGTGCATATTCCGAAGGAGCACAGATCCAAGTTGGATGATAAAGCAACTCCATGTATTTTTCTTGGATATGGAAATGAGGAATTTGGATACAGATTATGGGACCCAGAAAAGAAGAGAATTGTTAGGTGCAGGGATGTTAAGTTCTACGAGGGTCAGACAGGGATAAATTTGGAAATCAACAAGAAGTCAGAGAGAGTTGATGAGTCCATAGAACTCATACCAGTTCCTTCACCTATACAGTCAACAGCAGCAAATGAAGATGAACATAATGAAGAAGCCACTGAGGAAACCTCTGACATGAATGGTAGTAATGATGATGAGATCGTTTATGATGCTCCTGAGCAGGGGGAGCAACATCATCAAGGGGAGCCAGAAGAGCTCCAAGCAAGAAGGTCCGAAAGAGAGCACCAACCTTCTAAAAGATACCCTTCTTCAGAGTATATCTTATTGACAGAAGAAGGAGAGCCAGAAAGTTTTCAGGAGGCACAAGTTCATAAAGACAAAGCTAAGTGGCAGGATGCGATGAAGGACGAGATGAAGTCATTGCAAGAAAATGACACATATGAGCTGGTAGAGCTTCCTAAGGGCCGAAAGGCATTGAGAAACAAATGGGTGTTCAAGCTAAAGAGAGATGGAAATGGAGAACTTATGAAGTACAAAGCCCGACTGGTAGTGAAGGGTTTTGGACAGAAACAAGGAATTGATTTTGAGGAGATTTTCTCACCAGTGGTGAAGATGACTTCCATCCGTGCAGTGCTAGGTCTAGTAGCTGGCTTGGATCTTGAGCTTGAACAACTTGATGTAAAAACTGCATTCCTTCATGGTAACTTGGAAGAAGAGATCTATATGGTGCAACCAGAGGGATTTGAAGTGAAAGAAAAAGAGAACATGGTTTGCAAATTGAAGAAGAGTCTATATGGTTTGAAACAAGCTCCGAGACAGTGGTATAAGAAATTCGACTCTTTTATGATGAGTCATGGGTACCAGAGAACCAAGGCAGATCCATGTGTTTACTTCAAAAGATTTCCAAATGGAAAATTTCTAATCCTTTTGCTTTATGTTGATGATATGTTGATTGCAGGACATGATGCTCAGATGATAGCTTTGTTGAAGAAGGAGATGTCCAAGTCATTTGACATGAAGGACATGGGCCAAGCACGTCAAATATTAGGCATGCAGATTACTCGTGACAGAAAGGCCAAGAGACTTTGGTTGTCACAGGAGAAGTACATTGAAAGAGTGCTTGAGAGATTCAACATGCAAGGAGCAAAGGAAGTAAGTTGTCCACTTCCTAGTCATTTAAAATTGAGCAAGAAGTTGTGTCCATCAACAGAGAAAGAAAAGGATGAAATGTCAAGTGTACCATACTCCTCAGCTGTAGGGAGTTTGATGTATGCAATGGTTTGCACCAGGCCAGATATAGCTCATGCAGTTGGTGTGGTAAGCAGATTTCTCTCTAATCCAGGAAAACAACATTGGGAAGCAGTGAAATGGATTCTTAGATATCTAAGAGGTACTTCCAACCTGTGTTTGAGTTTTGGAAATGGTGAACCTGTGTTAGAAGGTTACACAGATGCCGATATGGCTGGAGATCTGGATCACAGAAAATCCACTTCGGGTTATGTGTTTACTTTTGCAGGGGGAGCCGTGTCATGGCAATCCAAATTGCAGAAATGTGTGGCTTTGTCAACTACAGAAGCAGAATACATTGCAGCAACTGAGGCTGGTAAGGAGCTATTGTGGTTGGTTAGATTTCTCTTGGAGCTTGGTATGCAACAGGAAGATGCAATCGTTTTCTGTGATAGTCAGAGTGCCATAGATTTGAGCAAGAATGCTACATATCATTCAAGAACTAAGCATATTGATGTGAGATTTCATTGGTTGAGAGATGTAATAGAAAACCAGCAAATGAAGCTGAAGAAAATCCACACGGATAAGAATCCGTCAGACATGTTGACGAAGATAGTTCCGAAAGACAAGCTTGAGCTTTGTTGCCGGCTTGTCGGCATGAATACCAAGTGATGACTTGAAGATCGGCGTGCCTCTCTCCGTGGGCTGGAGGGGGAGATTGTTGGGCCGTTTGGGTCCAGCCCATGTTGGCAAGGGAAAGAAACAAAAAAAAGAAAAGAAAAAAATACAAGGAAACAAAAAGGGGCGTAGTTTTTGGGGGGTGGTTTAGAGCTGCTGCGCGAAACACACAGACAGAAAAGAGAAAAAGAGAAAAGAAAGAGAGAAGTAGAAGGAGAGTGAAAGAGAAGGTGGTGAAGAAGAAGGAAACGAAGAGCAAGTCAATCTCTCCGATTTTTCTACCTCGATCGACTTTCTACTTGTTTGTAAGAAGGGAATTTTCTGTTTTCTCAAATCTAGGGTTTGCTTGGGTTTGAATGAAATTGGATTTAGAAAGACATGTTTCTTCATAATATGTAATCTCTTGTGTTTTCTCGTTGTTACTGTGTGTATACCTCAGTTTAGGGCTTAAACTTGAGAAGAACAATTGTACCCGTTTCTTGTTGGTATAGTAAAATTTGCCGGTGTGCCCCGTGGTTTTTTACCCTCCAAGTTGAGAGGGTTTTCCACGTAAATCTGGTGTCTTTTGTGATTGTGCTTGATCTCATATTATCTAGATTTGACTTGTGCATTATTTGACTTTGAACTTTTCAGTACCAACTGGTACGGTGTTTATATTACCCATCTCTCAAATTGGTTGATTATACAATAGGCATATATCTCAATTGGTATTATTTTAAATTCCCCACACTGTTTTGTTCCAGCATGAGTATTTTGAGACAGTTAAAATCGGTCATGTATATAGGCGTAAATTGTCTAGCGAGTTGATCAATGATATGATCAATACTTAGGGTAGATATATAAAGAAAATAGGGAATTTGATCATAACTTAGTCTCTTATTATCTTATTTAGTTTGTTACACATCCCTTATAACTCTGACAAGTTATGTTTGGGTATGGATTTATTTTTAATGTTGAAGTTAGTATTGTTAACTTATTTTGAGACTGGCTTTGTGTTATTGGTGTATTGAATCCTAAGAGTCTACATTTTCCGCCATTATTGCAGTGGGCTGCCATTGTTCATCTCATCCAAATAAGATATTATGCTTCTGCTAGGGAGTTTCAGTTTTACTGTTAACTTATCATGTACTGTTGAGGCCACAGAAACTATCTGCTCATTTCAACTCCAATTGAATTGACATAAAAGTAGAGTTTATACGTACCATTCCTACCTTAATTTCCTTAATATTACAGCTGCATATCTTGGATTTCGTCATACAAATTGATTGGAAAGGCGATCACATCAGACCTGTACAAACCCTCATTGTTCTACCGCTTCTAAAACCCTAGCGCAAATTGATTCTTCTCTCTCTCTACGGGGCCGACTCACTCCTTTTATGTCAGATCCGGGTGTTGTTGGAGATCCAAACTCGGTGTTGTTCGGGTGAGCTTGGATTGGCTCCTCACTTGCGCTACGGGCCCGCTTCTAATGTGATCTCAGGGCCATGTCTCTGGCCCAGCCCATTAATATTTTTCAGAAAAGAATTGTGCAACAAATAAAGAACACTGTAAATGTCTGAGAATGACACAGGCAACATTAAATGCAGAACATGTCTGAGAAAACCAAACTCTTGAATGAAGTCCACGATGAAAAGTGAATTTAGATTTTGTAATTTTTATATGTAGTTACTGAGAAATATATATATATATATATATATCTATGAATATGCTAGCATGCTATGCGTAGCATAGAGGGCCTTCGTGCAACGGCTCAATATTCGACTTTTCAAAATCCTAACGGTCGATCCGAATATTTCATCTTGTTCTCCATATTAATATGTGTTTGGAGACCAAATTTTACATTTTTTGAAATTATTTTACTATTTTTGTAGATTTATTGAAAATCGCTGTTTTCAGCAAATCTGAACCATAAAAAAACAGCGATTTTCAATAAATCTAAAAAAATAGTAAACAGATTCCAAAAAATGTAAAATTTCGTCTCCAAACACATATTAATATGGAGAACAAGATGAACGGTTCGGATTGACCGTTAGGATTTTGAAAAGACGAATATTGAGCCGTTGCACGAAGGCCCTCTATGCTACGCATAGCATGCTAGCATGTTCCTATATATATATATATATATATATATATTTTTTTTTTTTTTTTTTAATTTGGACTGTGGGGACTACGACCCTCAAAAATATTTTTTAATTTGTTCCCAACTTTTCATGTCAAATAGAAGGCTAGTTTTTTTTGGGTATGGATTTCTTTTTATTTGTTGAAGTTAGTATTGTTAACTTATTTTTAGACCCAATTTTTGTTTTTGGTGTATTGAACCCTAAGAATGCATGTTCTGCAATTATAGTGATCACAGCTCTGTTATTGTAAATTCATTTGTAATCAAACAGTTACTTCCTTTTCTTATTATGTAATATTATTTTTGTTAGATCTATTAATTATATCAAGTATTTGAATATCTGGATCCGTATTTGAATATTTAATGAATACGGATATGTATTTCTAATATTGGCTCATACGGAGAATATGGATATTTTTCTAACAAATACGGATACATATACATAATTAATTTAAGATCAAAGTATTTCATTATATCGGCTTGTGTTTCATTTTTTATAAGATTTATATTTCTTGATATATTTTGATCTACAATATGAAAATAATTAGTGATTAATTTTTATCGTCATTACATTTTTTTTTTTTAACTTTTATTTGTTATGAAAATATTTGGCAGCTATTTTTCATGAGAATAGGTGATATTTAAATATCATAATTATTTATGTATTCATATATGTATTTTTTTAATTCAATTTATATCCATATTCAAAATTGTTTGTATTCAATTTATTTTTTACCGTATCTAAATTCCTATATATATATCAAGTATCAACATTAGCAGGGACTGTTTCTTGGGAGTGTATAATTTATTTGTTCGTATTCAATTTATTTATGTATTGGAGGTGAAGTCTCTCATTTCTTTAATTCACTCATTTATATAAAATAAAAAAATTTGATGTACAGTATGACGTCAACGAAACGTATTTAGAAATAATTATAAATACATATGTTTAAAAGCTATGTATAATATTGCGAAACATTTAAAATTAGAGATATTATTGTCATACAATATAATTTAAAAAACACGAAAATATCAGCACTGCAGATGAGTTGAAATAATTTGACTCTCATCGTTTGATCTATTGTAAAATATGAGATTTCGTTTCGCAATATTCAGAAGAAAAATATTCGAACTTCTGTCCATTCAATTAAAAAGAAAGAAATATTAGAAAAAAAATCGCGTGTTCACGTCATACTGTGCATCAAATATTTATTTAATGTTACAACCAAAGATTCAATTAAGTCCATAAAATTAATAAACGAATTTAAGTAAATCACAACAATTCGACCCAATTCAAATCCATGCAATTAATAAGTACAATTACAATTATAAAAAACTGAAAGTACATAGTTAACAATAGAAAGTTAAATCTAGCAATTACGTACAATAGACCGCTCGTCTCTAATTAAGCAGAGAGAATATGTATGATTATGCCAAGTCTTCTTCTTGTATTTTTCCGTATGATCTCTTTTTATTGTAAGTTAGGCGGCCTGCTCAACATATAATTAAGAGTAGTTAAATTACAGTGAAAATAATAAAACAGAGCTGATAATCAAAATTAATTAAAGCCTTACAGCTACGCAAAGACAAATGAGACTAGGAAACCCTATACGCACGGATGAGATCTCACCATATACGCACGGATTTTGCACGAATAGCAAATCAAGACTGAGGAATTTGTAAAGAAATTTTACAATCAAAGACAAATGAGATCTCACCATATACGCACGGATGGGATATGCTCAATTTTGTGTCGATCTTTTCCTTGCATAGATTCGCGTAGCTCACGTGAGGTCGACCTTACAGATAGCTCTTGAAGAGTCCACACCTTTTGTAGCTCGGGTAAGGCGTGCAACATCTCACAATCTTCAATTTCGAGGTGAGTAAGGATGGGCAGAGCTCCCTCTTTTATGTCCCAATGACGTAGGTAATGTAAGTAAAGAAGCTTCAGTTTTTTGAGTTTAGGAAACCCTCCGGTTGAAGAGATCATCTCAGTTCCCACATATGATTCAAAAGTTAAATTAAGTATACTGAGGCTCTGCAACCTCTCCAATATGGGCATTGGATCTTCATGGAGCCTAGACCCTCCTAGCGTCAATTTGGTGAGGCTTGTTGGAAACATCTCAACACTTGGAACACATATATTTCTATCCCACACTCCATAGAGATGTAGTTTCTGTATCTTCTCATGACAAGGTAAGTCTTTTGTCCCCCCAAATGGTAGCAACTGGGCACCTGATCTTACAATACTAAGGTATACCAACTGTTCTGAACTTCTCAGCACATCCTTGAGGTTTTGCCAGTACTCTTCTAGACCGCATGCAAAATCTTGATCCATACCATAGTAAATTCCTAACGTACGCAAGTTGATACAACATCCTAAATCAGCAATACTTTCTTTCTTTATCAACACATTTTTAACTGTTTGTAGATTTGTATGCTGATCCCATTTTAATGGTAAATAGGATTCCCGGGGTCCATATACATGCCTTAGAGTTGGGATTACGACATCACACAAATCTATAGTTTCTCCTATAACACCACGGTCAACATCTATTACTCTCGATTCCTCAAAATCAATGGTTTCTAGATTATAGAAGGAAAACTTCTTAAATATATCTTGTGGTATATGACAGTTTCTTAAACCCAAATATGTCAAGTGTATCAAGCCCTTCGGCCACTGTCTCGGAGTGAATTTGGTCATTTTGACATTCTGCAAGGTTAACACTCTAAGTAGACTAAAACCACTATAATTTAGTTTGCTAAACCCACAAACCTCTGGTGAATATTCGCCAACACCAAAACAGATTAAAGAACGAGTGTTTTCTGAATAAACACCATCCTTGGTGAGGCTGCAAAATTGCAGTGCCGCACGGTACGGCTTTCTAGCAGTTAGCTGGTTAACATCTTCTTCTGCTTTGGAGAATACGGTGAAGAAGTTCTTCTCTTTGGCTTCGCGAATAGCTAGGTCCCGTAGAAGATCGTGCATACTACAGTATTTGCAGTAGCCGTTCCAAGATTTTTTAGTTACTTGAATCAAGCACCTACAATAGTATTTTTCATACAATTAACATGAAAGAAGAAGGCAAATATTTGTTTATGAATAAGGAGGTATTACTTTAAGTCAAATTAAAATGAACACTTGGCTATATCTTTCATCCATATAGGTAGGTATTCCTTAAAGAGGTCCCACTTGGAATATTGCAGATATGCAGTGATAGTTATATAAAATATATTTGGCCAACTCGAAATGCTAAATTATTACTGTAAAAATTCTTACTCGGCTAATTAATATATTAAGTGGCATATAAATTTGTTTTGAGTGGATATATTATGTTACATTACAAATGTTTGTATATGGATAAAATTAAAAATGTTGGTATTGCTTGACGGTGAAGCCATTAATGAAGAATATTGTTGTCCTCTTTTATTTAGGTCTAAAAAATACATCTAATACTCAATGGTATTAGTTTGTTATTTACAGCTCATGTTTTACCTGACTCATAGTAATTACTCTCATGTGCTAAATTAAATTGTTGGTATATACCATAGCGCACAGATACAAAATCTGATGTGATTCTTTAGAATCACAGGACCCTGCTATTCTAAATCTACCCATTCATCTATTTGGAGATTCGTGCATAAAAAATAAATGATTTTGAGATTTGTGCATTCCCAAAAATAAAGAGGTCGATTTAGAATGACATAATCCTACGATTCTTTTAGAATCACAGCAGATTTATTTCCATAGCACACATGCACGAGACCTCGTCTCTTTTCAAAAAGACATAGGTTCAATTTTCGAGAAGAACATTTGAAAAATACTACGGTATGTACCGTAATAGAAAGCCTTTAATAAAAATGAAAATAAAAATTACATGCAGTCTCATTACAAAAATATGACTTTTAAAGTAATTCACAACTCATTAATCAAGATTAGTGATATTACGCGTCTAGTTTCCAATTTAAGATTTAAATATTTTTTAAACGATATTAAGCAAATTAGGCAAGTGCAAGATGCTCCATATTCTACTTTGTATTAGCTTCCTTTTTTAAGCAAGCGCAGTACGCTGAAAATGATTTTTTTTCTCTTACCTCAACGTTGCGCCAAATAAAATATATGTTGTTAAAACAACGTGTAATTTTCAGTAAACTGACTAAAACTAACTTATTGTAGACACGAAAATCGGCCATTAATCTACTGGCAAAAGACAGTGTTGTGTGAAAAGTTACAAAATAATTAATTTGAAATCCATATGAAACTATCATTTATGTATATTAGAATTTAGAAGGCTAGACTTCCATCCTCCTTTAAAGAAAAGAAAACAAAGCTGTAGACATATATACTAATCACCAAAGCTAATTAGCCACATTTTTTTTTTTTTTTTGTCAGAAAAAATATCGGGCTATCTTAGTGCTCCACTCTTTCCAGAATTTTTGTTGTCAATTATGAATTTCTTGATGTACTATTATATCTTGTTTGGATGAAAGAGAGAGGAAGAGTAGTAAGACAAGATAAAGAAAATTTAATAAATTGTTCTTACTTGATTGAAAATTTAATAGATTTGTAAGGTAAATAGAGGTTATTATTTTAGCTTTAATCATCTAAAGCTTTTATTGTTTTACTATTCAAATTATAAGGTAATTTAAAATTTTATTGATGAGTATAGTAAATAGAGGTTATTCTTTTAACTTCATGGAATCTTCTAAAGCTTTTATTTTTTATTTTTTACTTTTCAAATTATGGTGTAACGATAGAACACAAGATCAATCAAATAAGAGAATGAAAAAAATAGTAACTTATAAATTATGTTTTCTTTAATTTTCATTCCCTCCTATCTGTAGTTTACAATTAAACAATGAATATATTATTATAATTTTTCAAAAACATCTTAGTAAACAAATATTTTTCTATAATATATATAGAGGTATATATATATTAAATTAAACAATAAATCTAATATAAAATCGATTGTTCCTAAGGTCCCGTGCAAGTAAGTTATTTTTCAATTTTCATAGTCCAAAAAGTCAATTCAAACCATTAGATGTGATCTCTATATTAAAATGTGCTTCTGGTTTTACGATTTTGTTAAACCATCGTTGGATCAGCGATTTTCAAAGTGGCTTAATAAATAGTAAAAAAAATCAGAAAAATGTAAAATTTAATCTCCAAGTACATTTTAATATAGAGATCACATCTAATGGTTTGGATTGACTTTTTGGACTTTGAAAATTGAAAAACAACTTAGTTGCACGAGACCTCAGGAACAATCGATTTGATATTAGCCAACTCCTATATATATATATAGAGAGAGAGAGAGAGAGATATGAGCTACGGTGAGCTATAAAGTAAAACACGTTTATACTCCACACAATATCTTTATTTTCAAAGTTCAAATAGCCGATTCAAATTCCAACATGTTCTTCATAATAAAATATGCTTGGAAACTAAATTTTACATTTTTTTGGAATTTTTTTACTATTTATTAAGCAACTTTGAAAGTCTGAAAATCCTGCTGAACAATGAAAACAGTAAAAATTTCTGCACCACCGGATCGGCAATTTTCAAAGTGACTTAATAAATAGTAAAAAAATTTCAAAAAATAAAAAATTTGGTCTCCAAGCACATTTCAATATGGAGATCATGTTGAGCAATTCGGATCAGTTGTTTGGATTTTCAAAATGAAATTTTTTTGCCATGGAGTAAAAAACCTCTGTTACTCTATAGCTTAGCATAGCTCATTTCTCTCTATATATATTGTTTTAAATCAAGGGAGGCTTAAGTGCCACCCTGCCCTTGACTCCTAAATACAGTACTTTACGCATTCTCCATATATATATATATATATATATATATATATATATATATCTACATATGTCGATATCAAACTTCTAACCATGTTAATGACAATCATGCAACGTTATATCTAACTCCATGAAACATTGACAAACAACAAAATATCTATTTTTCAATCTTTTCTGTAACAAATAATTTGTTGCCAAAAACTTTGTAATTGAGTTTCCACAATTTCTTCTATAATTAACGATGATAACATATGTAAGCCACGAAGAATAGCTGGTCATCAAAAAAATATATTGCTGTACCTTTTTCTAAGGTAAAACTTAATTTTAATTCCTTTCAGCGAAGATCAGAGCATTCTACACCTGAGCGTACACTTACATTTTCGCCAAATGGCACAAGCATTCAATGATATACAAATATAAAGAAGTTTGTTTACAAAATTACTTAAATATGACTTCTCTTTTCGACTTGTTCTCCCAAGAGAAACAAAATGAAAATGGTTTAGTAATATCGAATTATTCCGTGCAGTTCAACACGGTCTATCTTCTACAAACTATACATGTTCTATAATATCTAGCTAAATGTTAATAATATCTAACTATCTATTAAAAGATACCAAATAATAGTTAGGTCCAACGTATTTGTTCAAATTAATTTATATTATTTAAAAAATATATTTTTATTAAATCGATTATTTGAAAGCTAGCCGTAAAATAACTTTTGCACTATTGTACTCCGTTCTATTTGTTTTGTTTCAGTTGGCAAGGTACGTATGTTAAGGAGGAGTGCATGAATACGGAAAATGTTATTTAGTTGCGCTGCGATCGAAATGCTACAGAAATTGTCGAAGTTTGTAGATGGGTAAGAATTTCTAACAGACAATATTTCTTTGAGGTACAATCCATGACCTTTATGCATTAATTAGAAGAAACTAAATTTCATGCAAATATTCTTATATAGAGTAAAATCTATTTGGTATTATCATTGGAAATTACTTTTATTTTTTATCTTGGGAGAATGGTGGAATTAAGGAAGTAAAAAGGAGATCATGTGTGTACCGGACACTCATTGAATTGGGGGGGAGTTATAAATTTGGTTTGAATGTGCTGAGACTGAGCTGAACCAAAAATACATCATGACCTTTTTTATACCTGACAAGTACCTTCAAAGTTAGAACCGAAAAAGGGATGTACCTTTGCACAAGCTCTTCAAGGCATTTCTCAGCTCTGTCCTTCATTGTTCCACGTCTACCTTCTGGGATGAATTCTTCAGCCATCCACATTCCGGTAAGGTTCCTTCCCGAAATCATATAATCTTCGGGAAAAGCAGCAAAATAAAGAAAACATGATTTGAGATGGTCTGGCAAGTCTTCGTAACTCTTGGCTAGGATCTTCATGCACTTCTCCCCATCTTCATTTCTCCAATCCATGGTCTCCTCCACTTTGCTCCAAGCAATGTAGGTGCGATCTCTCCTTGTGAGGATACCACCTAGCACAATCAATGCCAAAGGTAGCCCACCGCATTTTTCCGTTAAACTTTTGGCGATTTCCAAGAGATCACCAGGGTAGTCCCCAGGTTGTATATGTTGTTGAAAAGCCCTTCTGAAGAGGAGAGCAAGGCCCTCAGCATCGGTTAGATAATTAATTTTATGTTCATCTGTATTGCAATCGGCTGCTTTAGCAACATCCAGTTTTCTGGTGGTAATTTTAACACGGCTCTCATTGTTCTGATTGGGTAATGCTTTTTCCAATTGCTCCCAAAGATCAGTGTCCCAGACATCATCTAAGATAATTAAGTATCTCTTGCGTCTCAACGAGCTCTTGAGCATCATCACTAAATCCCCATCTGTTATGGGTGGATTTATATTTTTCATTTGAGGTTCAATTGAGTAAAGAATTTCTCTCCAGAGATCATTTAAATCGTACTTTTGAGAAATTGACAGCCATGCCCTACAATGGAAGTGCCTCTCCAATTCCGCACTGCATGTGGTTACAAGAATACATTGGTTACATCAAGAAAAAAACAATCCAAAGAGAATATTTTTATTGTACAATTTTTATTCCATGTTACAGGATTGATTAATTATCTGTATTCTTAAGAAGATTTGGACCACATAATGTAAGGAGAAGACTAATTTAATCAAGTCTTTGTGCAAAAATTACCATGAAGCTAAGAAAATTACCATCTCTTAAATTCTATTAACAAAAACAGAGTAACTAATTTTTATTAAGCATAAATATTACAGTTATTATTTATGGAAAAAATTATCAGAATCATATTGGTGTAGTTGAGTAAAATTTCAGTATATTTTTTCATGAAACATTTCAGTATATTTATGTGCATGTTTACAGATCGTCAGAATTTAATTTTTCACAATTCAATTAAATTACTAAACAATCCCTTTATATAACCCAGTGTTGTAAATAATGGTATGCGCTCATCGGACGGACAAAGTACCGCCAAGCGATTAATCGGGAATAATCGGCCGATTAGTCGGAAAAATCCTTAACGGTGTAGTCACCGCCAACGATTAATCCGATTATTCCCGATTTAGTTAATTTGTTAAACAGGGATTTTGTTCACCATTAAAAGGAAGTGACAGGACGCTCTAGTTAATAAATACGCATAAGGTAATTAATTACTAACAGTAATGAAGATTCATGACAAAAACTCCTTCCTTGCGTGATAAAAAGAAATCTAAACAAATGATCTAATTAATTTGGACAGTGAGTTCTTACAAACGAGTTGGTTTGGGATTTAATTTTCTTGTTAACCAAATCTAAAAAAAGAAATCACAAACTTTTACGCAATTCATATAAATTAAAACATAGATAGCACATGTACCTTTTGTATACTTTTTTGGCCAGGGTGGTTTTGCCGAGGCCGCCAGTGCCCACAATCGAGAGCACCGTGCGCCTTGAAATGCTGCTATCAAGCAGCTGCTTAATAATCTTGGCCTTGTCATCCTCAAGGCCAACAACTTCTGGATCATCAACCTTATCAGAAGGATCTAAATCATGAACATCATCGAGAGCATCAAGCTTACTCTGAATTCCCAACTGGATTCCACGCTTTAAAATCCGATTGAGATTTTGTGTGATACCTTCGAGCTCTTTACGCATGCCGTGCTTGTATGTTTTATACCTTCTTTTAACAGCCGTCATCTGTTTTTTGAACCAGTTGGAACTTTCTGGACGGGGTTGTCCAATGTTAACCTGGAAGGTATCAATCACACCATTTATTTTGTCGCCAATTTTTTCGACCTGGTTTAGCCACTCAGTTACCAAGTCACTTGTGTTTCGCTTGGAATTGGCATCTCTTAGCAAAGCATGGATCAACCGAAGTTCCTGCTGCATCTGTTCAATCTGCTCATGCACATCCTTCGGTTGATCTTGAGCTTTATTAATCAAGAAATTAGCAAGCTTGCCCAACACATAGCTCACAATTTCCTCTGCCATGTATTTTCGATTGTGGGAAGGTCTTTGTCTCTCTCTCTTTTTTTCCTTTTTTGCTGGGAGGGGGTTGAAAGTGATTTAGCTTTGTTCTTTGTTCTTGGGGATGATTAGTAGATGTACATGAGACGGTTATATTTAGAGACTTAGAGAGCTTGATTTAAGTTTAAATTAGACAAAAAGGAAAACATAAAGGATAAGTTAGCGTACTAACCACGGTGCACTGTAGTTAGTGTATCTTTGAAAAAGGAATGAAGAGATCATAGTTCATAGTCATCTTTCTTTGCTTTGGCTCTTCACTCACAACCTATCGCTACTCACCTGACTCAAAAAAATTGAAACGGATGGCCCGGATTTGATATTAACCGGTGCCTGTTCAGGAATGAAATGAAATCTGCTGAAATTCGGTACGTGCTTTCTAATTTCGAAATGAAATCTGCTGAAATTCTTGAGGATTTCACGTTCCTGAAATTTCAAATCCAATTATTTAAGTTTTTTCATACACGAATCTCAAAGTAGACATAATTTTATGCACAAATTACGAAAATATATAAATGGTTGGATTAAAAATTTCAGTCCTGAAATCACCATAGATTCCCGCAGATTTGAACTCTCTAATTTCACGCACCTTCTTTGCTTAGTGGGACCGCTTCTATGCTAATGAGTTCAATGCAAATGATGGTGTTGGACCGCTTTTCTATCATCAAACTAATATTTATTGATTTGAATAGACTTAGGGTGTTGTTAACTCTTAAGTTCACCAAGCTACTCGGTGAACTCAAGTCTAAAATTCATCAAATCAGTTCTAAATGACGAATCCGAATTGTTGAAACCTGCCTATCTTACAAGTGATGTGTCTTCATATGAAAATTTTGAACATTCAAATTAATTTAGTACAAAATCAATCGGTCAAAATTAGAAAGTTAATAAATTAATTTTAATGCATTCACTTTTTGAATGTTTTTTTATCGCTTAACTTTATACTAAATTAATTCGAATGTTTAAAATTTTCACATGAAGACACATCACTCGTAAAGTAGGCTGGTTTCAACGGTTCAGACTTGTCATTTAAAACCGATTTGATGGGTTTTAGACTTGAGTTCATCAAAAGACTTGGTGAACTTAATTAAGACATCCTAGTTCTACTCAATGAATTTTGTTATTTTATGAAAAAAAAAAAGCGAATTATGATAGATTTTTGGAGTTGTACTTGTCAATTTCTCTTGATAAGCACATCACATCCTAACTTTGTTCAAATCATACATTAGAGAATTAAACTTTTGAGCTAATACTGTTTTTTACTACACATTGATGATTGAACTAATACTATTTTTTACTACACGTTGATGATTGGTTGTAATTTGTTTTAATTTTTCTGTTGTTTTTCATTTAGGTGTACTCACTGATAGCCACTATCAGTTTAAAAAAAAATAAAAAAATAGAAAAGTTGATTAGTTGTTGTTGTTGTCATTGTTTTCCGGTGTTAATTTTTTATCCGTGTTAACTTTTTTGCTGTCCATCGGATCTAAAAGAATGGTTGTGATTAAAAATTATATTTAATTGTCAGACAGAGTTAACTTGATATTTAGATTTCAAACATTCAGTTAATATTAGAATTAAATTAACAATGAATAAAGTCGCACATTGTGTTGCTATGCGGATATGATCAAATCG